>JAQIXU010002545.1:0-11640 GCA_034701245.1 Strigamia transsilvanica
GTACGCACGATGAATTCCATTTATTTACACCTTCGGATAATACAGAATTGTTACAATAAAATTTCTCTTTCCCATTATTCCTCCGTTTATGCAATTTACATCAATTTTTGGTCATTTTTGACACTTTTTGTCATTTTTCATCATTTTTACAACATGTTTTCGTCATTTTTGACTTTTTCTTGACGTTTTTATCATTTTTCCACATTTTTTTCGTTACTTTTGACCTTTTTTCGTCATTTTCCATCATTTTCGACATTTTTAAGTCGATTTTCAATATTTTTTCGTTTTTTCCCGACATTTTTAAGTCATTTTTTAACATTTTTTAACATTTTTTCGTTATTTTGCGCATTTTTACAAGTGTAGCGAGAGTGCCGGCAGCATGGAATTGACGCAGTTGACCCAGAAATTGGCGGATGTGGCCGATGCCGAGCAGACACATGCCGCACGTTTGCTCGGCTTTTGTGGCGTCAAAATCCTCCGGTTTAGGCTGCAAATTTAAGAAAAGAGAATTAGTGATTGTGATTTTGTGATTCCGCGGCCTGTTGGAATTTCTCCCTGGCTGCGACCCATAATCACACCGAGTCGTCGTAGACGCGGATAAAGTCTTTTCCCAGCGGGATCTCTTCGATGCGGAACGTGACGCCGCTGAAACTCAGCTGACGTGCGATGTACATTCCTCGCAGTTACATGTCCATCGTTATTCCATGGCGCCATGGCGCCAACAACCCTACGAATTCACAACCATCACGTATTAACAACAAAAATTCAAACAAAATGCAATTTCTTCCAAAATGTCGATTTTTTGAGAACAAACTTTTTCTCAACGGCTTGTATAAAATCACTAAATTCCCTAAACGGCGTGACAGGTCCCCAAATACCGAGTCGTGTCACATACGCCATATGTTTCGGCTCCGACGCTCCAGTGGCGGACGCAACTTATTTTGCAGTTCTAATACCGTCAAACTGGTTTTAGTCGGACAAAAGTTTTTCGCCTTGTGGCAATCGTCGAACACGATCTAAAACAAATTAAAAACATTTCGCATTCTAAACAACAAAAATGAAGATCAATTCACGTACCACTCCATCGAAATCTTCGCCGCACCAATGCAGCAGTTGTTTAAGCCTCGTTCTGTATTTACTCCCAGACTGACTTTCGCCGATCAATGCTGAATAGGTGAAAAAAATAACTCCTTTTTTCACGCTTCCGTTAGTTTTCGACGTTATTTTCGTGTTAAAACCAAAACTAAATCCAAAATGTCAAACAAAATTACTTTGTTTAACGCGTGAACTTCAATATTTTGTGGTCCGATATCCTTTAAACCCCCTTGCGCGTCGTATTTCAAGTCATTCGACACGGAAACTCTAAAAAATGCAAAAAAAAAACATTAAATTAATCAGCTCACTCTACTCTACCATAGCGCTCGTTTTCGTCCTTGCAGATAATTTTCATAAATAATCCCAGCGATTGTTCGTCCTTTGCCGACGCCGACGCCGCCGCCATCTTCGATTAAATAACCGGCTCTCGTGCCATAATTCTTACTCGTTGTCCGACGAATTGCTCGAATCCGTGCTCGAATCATCGTCATTCAGCATTTAGACACAGGGCCGTGCGGTGCTATGATGCAAAGAGGCGGCACCGTAAGGGGGGGGGGGGGGCGGCCAAAGCAGCGAAATCAAATTATTATACGGTTTACATAAAATACTGTGTGCAGCGCCAGTTCCGGAGTACCCATTAGGCCAAGTAGGCACTGGCCTATGGGCCCCACGTCTTTTAGGGGCCCTGCGACAAGGGATCAGGGGCGGTGCCACCTGCTCTTGCGCCCACTGCAAATTTCAAATATGTCGCTCCGAATCAAAATGTTGCCATTAAAAAGTAAAAAATGTGTCAGTTTTTCATGTTTTTTGCTGTTTTTAGTGATTATTTTGCCATTTTTTTGTTTTTTTTGCTGTTTTTTGCAATTTTTTCGTGCTTTTCGCCATTTTTTTTGTTTTTCTGCTGTTTGTAGTGATTATTTTGCCATTTTTTGTGTATTTTGCTGTTTTTTGTATTTATTATGCCATTTTTTCATTTTTTTGTGCCATTTTTTGTGTTTTTTGCTGTTTTATGTAATTCTTTTGCCGTTTTTGTATGTTTTCTTTTGCTATTTTTGTGTGTCTTGCTGTTTTTGTAATTATTTGCCATTTTTTCGTGTTTTTTTTGCAAAAGGGGGCCCCGAGATTTCGACGGTATGTCAATACGGCTGCTAGATATATATACAATCGAAGGTTATTTTAAAGAAAAACATTTAAGGGGTGGCATTGTCACGGTTCTCTATGTAGTGATACGGTATTTTTCGCGGTTTCGAAGCGCGGGGGGGCAGGCTGGAGGCTCCCTTTATATGAATCAGCCGCAGACGAGGGCGTTGGCTGAGACAGAAGCGCTCCTTGCTCGTCGTGAACCACTATATTATTTTTGTGGGGACTTCTCGTCCAACCTTGTGTACGTACGCGTATAAAAGAGTCAATTTGGATGTACGAGGTATCGTATGGGCTGAGTGCCGACGATGCCACGGACATAGGCTTTAAAATAGTGGCAAATGCGGGCGCAAATACAAGAAGATGAGAAGCAAGTACCGCAATGACACAGGTAATGCAGAGATTTCTGTCGACAATGCTGGGCGCTTCTTATAGAGAGAGACCGTTGGAGGTGATTCGGACCGACCGGTCTAGTAATGTGGCGAGCCGTGTTGGGTAACGGCGAGGCCGAAGAAGAGTGACGGACTAACCACCGTAGAGGTGTGTACAGAGCTCTAGGTGGCAGAAGGTGCCGAAATCAGGCAAAACAAGGTGTTATATAGGAAGAAAACAGATGACCAGTGGTCCAAACCACTTGGTGCATATTAATTAGCTGGGGGAAAGATAAACAAAGAGGAGCGCCATCTATATTTAGCATGATCTACCCGTGATCAATAGATCGATCCTAACTTAGATCGGTCCAGATCACAGGTATGCGCTCCGGTTATTAGCATAAAAGTGTGGTTATGAGTCAGAGGTGTAAAAATAGAGAGTAAATAGGGGAAACTAAAGAACAAACAGAAAACAAATAAGAAAATAAGTAAAAGGTGGGAGAAAACAAGGAAAGATGAGGAAAATGGTGAAGAATAGAAGAAATCAGGAATTAAGATAGAAAATAAACATAAGAGGGTAAAGGATAAAAATAAGGGAAAGTATGGGGCCCAACCAAGGTGGGAATTTTCAAAATTTAAATGGGTTTCTGAGGAACTCCAAAAGCCATGCCCGTGACAGCATTTTGAAGACTTGTGTCATACTGAGAAAATCTACCACACGGATATGGATGTCCATATGCAACTTAAAATTGGGCACCCCAGATGCGCTCTCTCTTGGTAAAAGCACTGGTCGTTAAAAATGTGATCCCACTTACTACTAACAATGCATGTTGTGGCGCTACATCTCATTATTAGGAATCATTTCACAAAATTTTAAAAAAATTATAAAGTGTAGAAAAAATATGCCAAAAAGATGCCCCGTTCGCTCGTGTCGAAGTAGACGTATCACCACCGCCATTTCGCATACACAACATGACGAAATCGTTGAGGAATTTCACTGTAACAAGTGTGGTTTCCAGAGGCAAACAACGTTGCAAATAATGTACAAATAAGCTACCGTAGTAATTATTAAAAATTAAAATAATAATAATTTTTTTATAGCATTCAGACCTGCAACGATTACATCCGGATAAAGAAATCGGACTTGTATTTGGTTTTGTTGATAATTGTATTGGTGTTGGCATTTCTTGCAGAAGTGTGGCGAAAATTTCTAGTTTAATAATAGTACAAGTAAAAAATTTATTTGAAATGTGATTAGTTTATTTGTTTAGGTCGTTTTTTGATGTTTTTTTTAAATGTATATTTTTTTAAAATGTTTTTTAAGAAAAAATAATGTTTTTTCGATGTTTTTTTATGTTTTTAAGAAAAAATAATGTTTTTTCGATGTTTTTTTATGTTTTTAAGGAAAAAAATGTTTTTTTGGTGTTTTTTTTTAAAAGAAAATGTTTTTTTGACACTTTTTAAGGATAAATAATGTTTTTTCGATTTTTTTTTGTTTGAAAAAAATATTTTTTTTTGACGTTTATTAAGGAAAATAATGTATTTACGGAGGACGGATGGGAACGTTCATCAATGCGAGTTATTGTAATAAAGTAAAACTTATTGTTTGCTCCTTTTATCAGTTTGGCAGCAGAGAATCACACGCATTTATAAAAATTCATAAAAATTGTAAAATTTCAAATATTCCTACAACATGTAACAGTTGCTCTAGGAGAAAATTAACAAGCCACACCACTTTTAACAATGAGGACGGATGGGAACATTTATAAATGCGAGTTATTGTAGTAACGTTAAAACTTATTGTTGCCACAGTTCTACTATTTGGTTGCACACCACAACATCTCATCTTTAAAATTGAAAAAAAGAAGGAAGCCTTCTAAATGTTCAGTGTAAGAGTCAGAAATTAACTGTTTCAACTTTTTTGGATCAGGATGGCAACCTCTGCAGGTCCACTCATTGCAGGAAATGTTCCTTCACCACTGTGCAAAAAATAAAAAAATAAAAATAATAATAATAATAAAAATAATATTTTTTTTTTGTTTTTTTTGCGGACATCTTTAGGACTACTATACGGTACTCCTATGGCGTCTGGGTGTGTGGGCGGTTATTTTCTTGGTCGTGGCGTTTGCGCTAAAAATCTGGTGTTGATCCAACCAAAGGGGTACGTAACTGGTAGCACTAACAATGCTTGTTGTGGCGCTACATTTCATTATTAGGAATCATTTCACCAAATTTCATGTTTTAAAAAATGTCAAAAAGATGCCCCTTGCGTTCTTGTCGCAGTCGCCACCTAACTAAAACTATATCCCAAATTCAGCAAGATGAGGTAACCGAGGAGATTACATGCAACAAATGCGGTTTTACCAGTCAAACGACGAAAATAATGTACAAATAAGCTACCGTAGTAATTATTAAAAATTAAAATTATAATTTTTTTTATAGCATTCAGACGTGCAGCGATTATATCAGGATAAAAAATCAGACCTGTATTTGTTTATGTTGGTGCTTGTATTGGTGTTGGCATTTCTTGCAGAAGTATGGCGAAAAATTTCGAGTTTAATAATAGTACAAGTAAAAAATTTATTTGAAATGTGATTAGTTTATTTGTTTAGGTAGTTTTTTGATGTTTTTTTTTAAATGTATATTTTTTTTCAATGTTTTTTAAGGAAAAATAATGTTTTTTTTTATGTTTTTTTTTATGTTTTTTATGAAAATATAGTGCTTTTCGATGTTTTTGAAGGGAAAATAATGTTTTTTCGATGTTTTTTTTATGTTTTTAATGAAAAAAATGTTTTTTCGATATTATTTTTCCAATGTTTTTAAAGGGAAAAAATGTTTTTTTGGTGTTTTTTTTTTAAAAGAAAATTGTTTTTTGATACTTTTTAAGGTTAAATAATGTTTTTCGATTTTTTTTTGAAAAAAAATATATCTTTTTTGATGTTTATTAAGGAAAATAATGTATGGACTACTTGACCATTTCCGTTAAGAAACTTGACTTATATCGTGTTGGGCTTGCGCAGTGGAAATGTTTGTATTTGTTATATTTATTATTGTTTAAATCATTTCATTTGCCATTAAACATTTCATTCGTTATTGTTAATCAATGGAGTATTGATTTATCAATTGCCAACTGCTGCTTTCACTACAAAACGAAATTTACGCACGTACGAGTGTACGCATGCACGTACGGTGGCGTGAAAAAGACAATTGTCGCCATACGACTTTGTAGATGGCCACTACACATATGAGAACCTGAAACGACTTGGGACGAGCTGTGCCGGCAACCAAACACCCGGACATGGTAGCAGAAGGATTTGGACAGAAGAAAAACCAATTTTTTTCCAAAATGGCAAAATTTTTCCAAAAATCGAAATTTTTGGCTGCAACAACAGTGAATGCAAGTTAATGCCCATAGTTCGAAAACGTGGGCCTGATCTGGTGAGTAAGGAAAATACGAATAGAACATTTTACTCTCACTAATTTGAGGTGTTTTGATGAAAATTTCTAGTACGCCAATCGTGGCAAAAACAAACAAGATGGCAGCTGATAGAGACTACAACCAGAGGCAAAGGCAAGTTCTGAACCAGGGCAACTACAGATCATGGCAACAAGACATGAAAATTCTTTTGCGCCAAGAGAATGTTTGGGGCCTAATAGATGGAACTTTGACCGAACCGGATCCGACAGATCCTAAAGTGACAGCCAAAGAAGTTGCAAAGTACCAGAAGAAGGTGAACATTGCATTGGGCCATATTTATCACAATGTGGCAGATGACAAGAAACAGTGCATAGACGAGTGCGACACTCCACTTGAATCATGGGACATTTTGTGTTTGATTTACGAGGTCGAGGAAAGCACAAATGCTGCGGGAATTCCTCAATTTAAAGCTGGAAACGGATGAGGAAATGGCAGTTTTCATCTCACGCGTCAATATTGCGGCAAAACAACTAATGGACTTAAAAGAAGTTGTAAGTGATGAACATAAGGCTTACCAGTATTGAGACTATCTTCCAGAGGAATATTCGCAAGCGGTTTTTGCAATATATCATTGGCCGGATCAACAATTCACACCAAAAAATGTAAATGAACAATTGTTGGCAGAGTATTCCAGATTAAGGAATCTTCACGGGGCCAAAACGCAGAAGGATGCATCTACAGTGCTGACGACAGAAGGAAATCGAAATCCACATTATTCCAGAAGAAGAAATGACAATTTTCATTGTTACAACTGCGGACTGCAAGGACATATTGCAAGAGATGGCAACCACCCAAAGCAGCAAAGAAATAAATCACAGTCGTCAAGAGCGCCCTGATCGCCAAGATTGTTCAGACAACCAAGACCGTTTGGAAAGCCGAGATTGCCATGACAGACGTCCGAGAACGGAACGACAAGGCCGAAATGAGTGTCGAATTGAATCCAGTGATCGACGATGATGCCAGCAACAAGATGACCATGGCAGATCACCATCAGTGGCCAAACCACAACAGAAGGGGGCGTTTTACTGTTCCCGAAAGCCAAAAATGCAGACAAAACAATCACCAGTCGTTACCTTGGCGTCATCTAAGGATATCGCCTGGGCAATGGACTGTGGCGCGACCCACCACATTTGTTACAAGAAGGAATGGTTTCATAATTTTGAAGAAATTAAACCTTTCAGTCTCTATTTGGGAGAAGGGACCAGTCAAGTGACAGGAATAGGTGACATTATATTGTTAGTTAACAAAAGTGAGAAATGAGTTTTGTGACTGAGTTTAGGAAAGTGTATTACGCGCCAAATTTTCAGGTGAATTTAATTTCGATATCAAAGATCGATAAATAGCAGTTTCACATACATATATATGATTCAGTTTTGGAGGTTTACAAGAATAAGCGAATGAAGCGAATAAGCGAATGAATCGAATGAATAAGCGAATGAAGCGCTAATTAAAGGGAAAGAAAAAGATGGATTATATTGGATTACTGGAGCAAAAGTCCAGATGCCTTTTGATAAGAATATAAATTTGAAGACCGAGATAAAACAGGTTAAGTCAAAGAAAAGCGCAATGATGTGAGTGTATCTGTAGTGTTATTTGTTGCGAAGAATTCCCACTAGAGGGCGCAATTTCGATGTGCACATGCGCAATGAGTCTAGTTTCACTCCTCTGTATGTTTATCCACCATGATGTATGTATAAGTGTTTTGTCCAAGCATTAAACACAACTGTATGTGTTATTTTGGAACATTCATGACTGAAATCCATCACAGTATCACAGATGTGGAAAGTAGGACTAGGAAGCGCCAGACTACAGAAGAGTGGCCAAGTGGGTTCCAGCCGTGGTTACTAGCAAAGTATCTTCTACCACGTACGAAATGGAGGTGGCACACGGTGTAATTTGGTCCTGCCACACGGATCAGATGCACCTGCGAGATTTGGGAGTAAAGCTGGTGGTTTAAGACGTTTAAGAGGCTTCCGCCCCGGTTTCGCCGGTGCTGGTGGCGGTGGCTTACAGTAAGGCACCGCCACCGGCACCGGCGAAGCTTGGGCCGAAGCCTCTAAAACGTCTTATACCACCGGTGAAATTCGTGAGTAAAGCTGGTCGTAAGGCACCGCCACCGTCACCGGCGAAGCCGGGGCCGAAGCCTCTTAAACGTCTTATACCACTGGCGAAATTTGGGAGTAAAGCTGGCCCTCAGGCAAAGCAGTTACATTACCAAAAAGTGACCCCGGTGCAAGCTAAACGGGACAAAGCTAATAGAATACGTCTAGGAGTTCAGGCTCAGGGCTGCCAAACACGCCCTTCCTGCCACGAAAGCACTACAACCGATTGCGACGCGGGCTCAGAGCCCTGCACCAATTCAGGTGCCAGTTCCAGCTCCGGCCGCAGTTCGCAACGCAACAGGCGACTTCCGAGTCATTATGGATTCAATGACTGATTGTGCGCTGTGAGTGTTTGTGTTTTCCTGAACTTTGTTCAACCCTTAAATTCAAGTTGTTGTGTGTTTTATTATGTATTTCACTTTTCCTTTATTTCGATTCTCACTTTGATTATGTTTTGTTGCCGACAGTTTGTTTGAGTTGCTCTCGTGCCATAATTCTTACTCGTTGTCCGACGAATTGCTCGAATCATCGTCATTCAGCATTTAGACATCCATATCCAACTTAAAATTGGACAGAAAACCCGAGATGCACTCTCTCTTGGTAAAAGCGCTAACAATGCTTGTTGTGGCGCTACATTTCATTATTAGGAATCATTTCACCAAATTGTAAAAAATTATTAAGTTTGAAAATAATATGCCAAAAAGAAGTCCTATCCGTTCTTGTAGGAGTCGCCACATTTCAACAGCAGTTTCCCAAATCCAGCAGGACGAAATCATTGAAGAACTTAGGTGCAACAAATGTGGATTTCGTCGACAAACGACTGTGCAAATAATGTACAAATAAGCTACCGTAGTAATTATTAAAAATTAAAATAATAATTTTTTTTATAGCATTCAGATGTGCAGCAATTATGTCAGAATAAAAAAATCAGACCTGTATTTGTTTTTTTTAGTACTTGTATTGGTGTTGGCATTTCTTGCAGAAGTGTGGCGAAAATTTCGAGTTTAACAATAGTACAAGTAAAAAATGTATTTGAAATGTGATTAGTTTATTTGTTTAGGTCGTTTATTGATGTTTTTTTTAAATGTATATTTTTTTTCAATGTTTTTTAAAGAAAAATAATGTTTATTTGATGTTTTTTAAGAGAATATAGTGCTTTTCGATGTTTTAGAAGGGAAAATAATGTTTTTTTGATGTTTTTTTATGTTTAAGGAAAAAAATATTTTTTCTAAAAAATATTTTTTTTCCAATGTTTTTAAAGAAAAAAAATATTTTTTCTAAAAAATATTTTTTTTCCAATGTTTTTAAAGAAAAAAAATGTTTTTTCGGTGTTTTTTTTAAAAGAAAATGTTTTTTTGATACTTTTTAAGGTTAAATAATGTTTTTTCGATTTTTTTTTTTGGAAAAAAATATCTTTTTTGATGTTTATTAAGGAAAATAATGTATGGACTACCTGACCATTTCCGTTAAGAAACTTGACTTATATCGTGTTGGGGTTGCGCAGTGGAAATGTTTGTATTTGTTATATTTATTATTGTTTAAATCATTTCATTTGCCATTAAACATTTCATTTGTTATTGTTAATCAATGGAGCATTGATTTATCAATTGCCAACTGTTGCTTTCATTACCAAACGAAATTTGGCTGGGGCCGAAGCTTCTTAAAGCTGGGAGTAAAGCACCACCACCGTCACCGGCGAAGCCGGGGCCGAAGCCTCTTAAACGTCTTATACCACTGGCGAAATTCGGGAGTAAAGCTGGCCCTCAGGCAAAGCAGTTACATTACCAAAAACTGATTCAGGTGCAAACTAAACGGGACAAAGCTAATAGAATACGTCTAGGAGTTCAGGCTCAGGGCTGCGAAACGCGCCCTTCCTGCCACGAAAGCACTACAACCAATTGCGACGCGGGCTCAGAGCCCTGCGCCAATTCAGGTGCCAGTTCCAGCTCCGGCCGCAGTTCGTTCGCCCCGCCCGCAACGCAACAGGCGACCTCCGAGTCATTATGGATTCAATTACTGATTGTGAGCTGTGAGTGTTTGTGTTTTCCTGAACTTTATTCAACCCTTAAATTCAAGTTGTTGTGTGTTTTATTATGTATTTCACTTTTCCTTTATTTCGATTCTCACTTTGATTATGTTTTGTTGCCGACAGTTTGTTTGAGTTTCAATTGTATTTGGCAATAGGCCGTATTTGTGTTAGCATTTTCCATTGTGCTGTCTTTCCACAATAAGGGGGTACTTGGAGTGTTTACTCCAATATATGATTCCTGCATGTGTTTATGCAGTTGAGGAGGGACTGCAGGACCTATCATGGACCAGACAAGAGTGAGGAGTGGGTGAAAGATACGGCGTCGAAATTGTGCATTTTGGTCGATAAAATCGCCGAATTAGTGTCGAATTCCGACTGGCGCGTGCGTTTGGGGCTGGCGAATTGGGCCGGAACGCTGTTAATCGATTGCCACAAGTGAAATTGTTTTTTTTTTAAATGAAATTTGATTGAATTTGAATGTTTTTGGCGTTTTAGATCGCTTGTTAATTGCGCCGGGCCGCTATTCGAGGTTTTGATAACGCTTTCCGAAGATGAGCGAACTCTGGTGGCGAAGCGCAGCGGCGAATTTTTGCAAATCGATAAATCGCGCCCGATCGACGATTTAGTGCAGGAAAATATTCATAATTTAATTACTAAGTTGCCGCGGATATTCAGGATTTCGGACGACGATAAAAAGTTATCGACTTTACGACTTCTGGTCGGTTATGTCCGAATTCTCGGTGTGAAAAAAAAAATGATTTTTTCGGTGGTTTTGATGCAAATTTAATGTTTTTTGTATGTTTTTAGTGATTTTAAACGAAAATGTCGACGGGTTTGTGTTGTCGTACCCTCAGTTGACCCGTTTGGGACGCACTTTGATGCAATTAACCGAACTGGAGTGTGGAAATGTGCAATTGTTGAGCGAAAAAAGCGTTTGTCGTGTTGATTTGCTTGAATTCGACGTGAAACCGACAAGAAAAGGGTTTAAACATTTCATGATGAACATAAGGCTAACCAGTATTTAGACTATCTTCCAGAGGAATATTCGCAAGCGGTTTTTGTAATATATCATTGGCCGGATCAACAATTCACACGGAAAAATGTAAATGAACAATTGTTGGCAGAGTATTCCAGTTTAAGAAATCTTCACGGGGCCAAAACGCAGAAGGATGCATCTACAGTGCTGACGACAGAAGGAAATCGAAATCGAAATTATTCCAGAAGAAGAAATTACGATTTTCATTGTTACAACTGCACTCAAAAAACGACTTGGTTGTAGCAACTATTTCTAGGTTTATTCCAACCTATAGTGTAAGGTTGTGTGGGAGACAACCAAATGTTTAGTTATTGAAACCAAATGGATTTGTTGGCTATATTTTGTTTGAAGAACCAAATTATTTGGAGAAACCAGCAAATATTTTGTGT
>JAQIXU010002546.1:0-11638 GCA_034701245.1 Strigamia transsilvanica
CAACCCACCAAAGTTTCATCGCAATCGGATGAATGGTTTGGGAGTCTATAAAGGACACACACACAGACACACACACATAAGTTTTTTTTTTATATATATAGAATATAGATAAAAAAATTAAGACTATTATTACTACATGGTGACCATCAAAATTTATTTCAAAGCATTGTGAAACCAAAGCTTTGTTTCATTTTGCGATAATAAAAAGAAAAGAATGTATGAAAAACAAAATGTTTCAATACGTTCCTACGTTAAGATTTTAGGACTTTGGTCGTATCCAAAACAGTGCAATTGTGTTCATATAAAACCAAAACAAAATCTATTAGAAGAAGCTGTCTTGCAACTTCATAAGTTTCCGTACACTTTTAAATAGTTATAGGTTCTGTAATCTTTCATATTTCTGCACAGTTTTACAAATGCATGGTTTTCTAGCTACAAGCTGCGTAGAAGTTTAAAAAAAGAATTGGTTAAACAAATTAATAATACAGTCGGACCTCCATAAGTCGAATTCCAAGAAACCGGAAAAAAAATTCGACTTAGGGAGTTTTCGAGTTAGGGAAGGCGCGGTTGATCACACTTAGAGTCAAGGTTTTTTATGTTAGTTTAAATTACTTATTTCTCCTGTTAGCTAAGTTAAATAAAATTGTAAATATTTGAGAAATTACTATACTGTAATTTCAATTGTTTAGAAATTTTTTAGAAATCAAAATTTCCAAAAAAGAAATTGAAAGAAAAATAAACTGTACAAATGCCACCCAGTTGGTTATGACTGATTTTTGGTCTCAACATAGACGTACTACCATCATTTCCTTGATTTTTTGAAATGTAGCCTCACCCAAAGGTCGTAGAAAATTCGACTAAAGGAGGTTGAGAGCCAAAAATTTGAGGGGGTCGAAAACTCATTGGCTTTATGGGAATTCGGCCGGGGACTAAAGAGCAATTCGACTCGGGACTAAAGAGCAATTCGACTTAGGGAGGTTTTCGACTTAGGGAGGTTCGACTTATCGAGGTCTGACTGTAATAGTAAAACTCTTTGCAATGAATCAATGTAATGATTTGAAGTTTCCCTTTTTCTGGGGTGATCCTGCATAGCCATACTTGATTCAAAGAAGTGCAGAATCAACTACCCAATCCTAAGGGCCTGATCGCCCTCATCAGTGATAAAGGCACCGAGTGGGGTGGGGTCTGAGGAGGCGTCTTACCCCTCTCCAGAAAAAGTTCGTACTTGTGTCATAGATGGCTCAAAACAACAGAAATAAATCATGCAACAACAAACCCTGTTGTCGCTTCATTTTGATGGGGTCGGTTTATTTCGTCGACTCCGCGTGGTCGCGAGTGACCCTGGTCGTCACACTTTCCAGGGATTTGAAAAAGGGCTCCGTGTGCGCTCTTTATTTATATTTTGAATGTAAATAGTTTTTTAATTGAATTTATTCACAGAATAAATATTATTCTGTTCTTTTTTAATCGTATAAATGTGTAATTATTACTTAAAGTTGTGTAACATTGTGCTTTTCTACCCTAATTACACCCTAATTTCACCCCAATTGGTATTGGCACTGCAGCTTCCGAATTTTGGCGCGTGCCTGGACCATTTAACTTGGCCCAGGCCTGAATTTTGCACACGACTTCCCAGCAACAGACCGTTGCTAGGCTCGGCGATGAGCATTGAGCATGCGCCGTAACCGATTTCAGGGAATTGTTCTGCCTTTACATTCAATCTTGCTGCTACTCTTGTAACAATCGCGCTTTAGCGAATATAAAGACACAAGCCAAGATAGGCTGGCGAATACCAAAGACAACAATATTTTCGAGTTTCGAGTAATTATTGATTTTATTCTACTCTTAAGTTCGCATAAAGCATATACAGTATAAATTATTGGTTATCGGAGATATCCCGTACTACGAATATTTCGGCCAATTCACTAACAATTTAACATGATTAACTAAAGATTTGCCAAAGAATGTTAACAATTACCGATCGAAAGGATCCTAATATGATGCAAGGCGAAATAAGTTAATTGGTTCCGGTTCTAATGTGTAAGGTATGCTAAGTGTCAGGAATACAAAATAGTAAAGAAACAAGAAATAAGAAAAATGAGTTTAATCACGAGGACAAAATACAGATTCTTTAGCTATGGAGTCAATCCAATCGTAATAATAGTCAACTCGCGTTCCATATATTACAGACTTATATGGTACACAATGAAGTGCACTGCTGGTCTTATGTACTCCAATTATATTCCATTGTCCCTTGTCCAAAACCACGTAAGGTGATCCTGAGTCGCCCTACAAAAGCAAACAAAGTTTTACACCTCTGGCCAAAAAAACGAGCTTCTCTTTCAGAGCTGAGGCAGCGTAGGAGAATGTGAAGATTTTATTGGCCAGAGGTGTACACTACATTGTAGTATTAGTAGTATTAGTAAAATATTTTTTCTTTTTGTTCTATGTTTCGAATTATAATCAAAAATAAAAATGATTCTTACAAAACATGTTTTTCCTCCAAGCCTAGCTGATTTCATACACACGACGTTTGACGGATGTTCATTATCTATCGGGAGCAATATTTTTTTACACATTTCATTTGATATAATACGCAAATCTAGTTTCTTCACCGTTGTACTAGTAGTAGAATCATCTTTTTAATTAAAAATACGAATTTTATATTTTAATATCTAAATAATATATTTCATTAACATTACACCTTTTTCCGTTAGACCCCATCCAGCTACGGTTGCCGTTCTACCCACATAGTTCTGTCCTGGTCTGGGGAAACATGGAGGTCTCATGGTGGAACTGAACGTGATACTTTGGTTCAGTTCGAGTAACGCCATATCATTGAAACGTGATTTTTTATAACCAGGGTGAATAAAAAAGTCGTTTGTTTGGAGAAACAATCCTTGGTCTTTCTTGGTATTATGTACACCAAGAAGCACGTAAACTTCGTCTTCGACCTCCCTGTCACAATTGATAAATAAGAATATTAAACCTTGCTATGGCAATTCTATTCTTTAGCCAAGAGATGTCAATGCTTACAATAGTAACCAGACAATTAACCAGGAGCCAACTAAACGGGTGTTATTTATTAATCGGCTCAATTCAATGCGTGATAAATTGATAAATTGACAATTGACAATTCTACGCGATTAATCTGACAGACAAATAAACAGATGGTAATTAAACGGCTGAAAATGGACAAAATGAAACTTCCACTTAATAAACGGCGCGATTAATTGTCTGCCTGTTTAATTGCCAATCTGTTGAGTTGTTGCCATTCAAATAACGCTTCATTTAATCAATGCTTGGGAGGTGCCTCTTTGCAACGGTGTGGCTTTGACTGTAGATATAAAGTCCTGTAGTTAATCATTCCACGTTTAATTGATACCAGTCCCTTATAATTGGATTACATTGACACTACTTTGGATTGCGAATTTGGGTCTTTGAAACCCTATCATAAATTGTCGAACGTGATTGGACAAATTGATATGTTGTGAGGGATGCACAATTAAGTAGCCACCGGGGTATCTAGCTAAATAATGTCATTTTCACTTTTCGACCAACGAAAATGAATGTTTTCATGATGAAAATGAACGTTCTCTTCGCAAAAACGATCATGTTCTCCGCCAAAAACGATAATTTCCTGTGCGAAATGGTATGCGAATAGTCGTTTTGAAATACCGTATTACTAAAACGTGAATTTGCATGCGTGCCAAGAAATGAAAAGTACATTTTTTTTCCTCATGTAAAAGGAAGGAAAAACCAAAAGGTACTTCAGTGTTGATCATGAATGCACCCAATGTCATTTATCACTTCTCAATCAACAAGAAGCGTTAAAGCCACGAAAAGGCTGGCTCAAGGGATAAATTAATCGGGTCTCAAACCTGACTCACTCGATAACACAATGTGCAGCTGTAAGGACATATTCTAAATGCAAATAGAAACAGAATCATGTAATTAGCTAAAAACGAAAGAGGGGAATTAGAAAAGTCAGAAAGTGGTTAACTGTACTGTACGTATTGGCATAAACATGGTAATTTCACTGCGCATGCTCAGTGTGTATTTGAGTCCCTGCTGAGGACTCTTCTGAGTTTCAGTCATTTCGTTTTTACAACCATAAATTTGTAGGTGGCAGTAAAGACCATGAATTTTTTTGTACATGTATCCACCCTTAACACTTAGAGGGGTGACACTGGTGGTCACAATGTACCTTTTTGGGGGCCTAGTAGTAAAGTATAGGAGGATTGGGAGTAACCAACTTAAAGTTATGCTGGGATATTTAAGGGGCAGAAATTTCAATAAATAAATGAATATTATATAAAACACTCCCAAGTTATTTTCTAGACGAACTATATAATTGTAGAAATACAGAAAAAAAGTTTTCCTGTTCAAGATGAAAGATGCCCCCAAAAAGGTACATTGATGCCCCTCTGAGGGTTAAGCTAGGTTTTGAGCTTTTCTGGTTTTCCCCAATTGATTTATCCGTTTACGACTGCTTATTAATGCTCCACCACAATAAGAAACTCTGTGTTCATCCGTTATTGCCACCTGTAATGTAAAAATAAGAATATATTTACAATTAGACAGACTTTTGACTTTACACTCACGAGCCATGGAAATTCATTCGGAATTGCATCGCGTCCTGCAGCAATTTTGTTTTCAGGGATATCGCGTATTCCACAAGCTGAAAAATGTATGATGTTTTTAGATGGTCAAAACATGAACTTAAAGGAAACTTACTGCAATTTTTGGCGGCCCTTGATACAACAGCTGTAAATTGGGTACCGTAATATAATACTTTCTGAATTAATAATATCAAAGCATTCCTAAAGGCTATAATGAGCCGGATTAAAGATTAAATTTCTTATCCACTTAAGATAAATAATTTAGTTTAGTTTATCTATAGTTACATTACAACTAGATATCTTCAAAACAGTTTCTTTTTCGCTTGTTATTATCTATTTAATTGAAATTGATAATTAACTATTACCAAATTCCCAGGGAGCTTTCTCCAATTTTGCTCATGCCCACATTTGTCATTGAAACGAATGTTACAATGGTGGTTGTTAAACGTGAATTTCAATAATGATGACATTTCTAACGTTAATCAAACATAATGTAGCATAGTGATGGGCAGAGAAACCACCCACAATAACCATGCACATTTCCAAACTCTATTTTCGCCACAATCTGCCAGATGGTGCAAAAGCCAGTTGATGACAATTGGAGAGCACTAGAGATTAAAGGATTAGCGGATGGGAGAACTGACCCAATCCGGAGGGCCCCAATCTAAAGGTGCCCTCTGATTGGAAACCAGGATACCCATACACAGGGTGTATACTTAATTACTTTCCAGTCAGATAATTCCAAAAAGCAAAATGTCATCAAAATTCTGATGATATGTACATTTGATAATGAAGTGTGGGGTGTTCTTTCCATGCAGAAGTGCATTTTGCGTTTATCTGATGGACGTTTTATTTTTCATCATGCACATTTGCCATGAAAAAAGTGCATTTTGCTATGAAAAAAGTGCATTTTGCCATGAAAAAAGTGCATTTTGCCATGAAAAAAGTGCATTTTGCCATAGTTATAGCAAAGGTTAAATGTATTGGGAGTTGTTGTCTATTCAAGAAAGGAATGCACAGTTCTTTTATTTTAATTTTTTTTAATTTTTTTAATTTGACGCCCGGTGAAATGTCGCTTGGTGAAATGTCGCCCGGTGAAACGTCGTACCGGTGAAATGACACCGGTGAAATGTCGCCCGGTGAAATGTCGCCCGGTGAAATGTCGCCCGGTGAAATGTCCTAATACCCAAAAATTTATAGCACATTACCAATTTCCTAACATTTTCTCTTTCTGTATTACTTTGTAAGTTTTGTATATATTTTTGGGACGCACTGTAACAATTAACTACTTTCCAGAGAGCCTTCTCCAGTTTTTTTGATGCTCACATTTGTCATCGAGACGAATGTTATACTGGTGGTTTTCAAACGTGCATTACAATAATGATGACATTTCTAACATTAATCAAACATAACTTTAAACAACATCAACAATAATTAACAATTAACTGATTCCCAGGGAGCTTCAGTTCTTTTTCATGCTAACATTTGTTATTGGAAATAAATAATTTCTTACTTGGAAAATAAAGTGCAATTACTGCAAACATAGTATAAGCAATGAAAGAAAACATGTTGACGCTTCTGCCTAAATTCGGAGGTGGAATCAAATAGCAGGCTTGTTTTAATTGTTGGTTAGTTTATAGTCTTATTACACGTCCTGGCAATAAACTATTATTAACTATTGTAATAAGGGTGGGCTATCATTACTGCACAGTGAGTATCAAATCAAATAGTTAATAGGTTCATATTTTTGCATTGCTTTAACAGCGGCTTAGCTTTACACATCCTGACAATAAAATATTATTAATTATAAAAAATTAAGACTATTATTACTACATGGTGACCATCAAAATTTATTTCAAAGCATTGTGAAACCAAAGCTTTGTTTCATTTTGCGATAATAAAAAGAAAAGAATGTATGAAAAACAAAATGTTTCAATACGTTCCTACGTTAAGATTTTAGGACTTTGGTCGTATCCAAAACAGTGCAATTGTGTTCATATAAAACCAAAACAAAATCTATTAGAAGAAGCTGTCTTGCAACTTCATAAGTTTCCGTACACTTTTAAATAGTTATAGGTTCTGTAATCTTTCATATTTCTGCACAGTTTTACAAATGCATGGTTTTCTAGCTACAAGCTGCGTAGAAATTCAAAAAAAATTGATTAAACAAATTAATACTAGTAATAATAAAATTCTTTGCAATGAATCAATGTAATGATTTGAAGTTTTCCTTTTTCTGGGGTCTGAGGAGGCGGCTAACCCCCTCCCCAGAAAAATTGTAATACTTATGCCATGGATGGCCCCTAAAACAAAAGAAATAAATCGTGCAACAACAAATCCAGTTGTCGCTTTTTTTTGATGGGGTCGGTTTACTTCGTTGATTCCGCATGGTCGCGAGTGAGCCTGGTCGTCACACTTCCCAGGGATTTGAAGAAGGGCTCCGTGTGCTCTCTTTATTTATGCTTTGAATGTAAATAGTTTTTTAATTCAATTTATTCACAGAGTAGATTTTCTGTTCTTTTTTAATTGTATAAACTTTAGGCGCATTCAATAACTATTCGTTTAAATTTTCGTTTGGAACGAAATTTTAAACGAAATGTTTGGTTTCTGAATGCAATCGTTTATTTATTAAAATAAACGATTGTTTAACTGCCAAACTTACATTTTTAATTGTTGTAGCCAAAATGGCTGCCAACAATTCAAGTTTGGAACGAGCTTTTGAACGAAAATCTCGTTCAAAAGCTCGTCTAAATGGGTTTAAGCGATTGTTAAAAATCGTCTAAACCTTTTTGCACCCTAATTATACCCTAATTTCATCCCAATTGGTCTTGGTACTACAACTGCCGAATTTTGGCCCGTGCCTGGACCATTTAACTTGGCCCAGGCCTAAATTTTGCACACGACTGCCTATCAACAGATCGTTGCTAGGACTGCCTAGCAACAGATCGTTGCTAGGCTCGGCGATGTGCATTTCAGGGAATTGTTCTGCCTTTAAATTCAATCTTGCTGCTACTCTCGTGACGATTGCGCTTTTGCGAATACAAAGACACAAGCCAAGATAGGCTGGCGAATACCAAAGACAACAATATTTTCGAGTTTGGAGTAATTATTGATTTTATTCTACAGTATAAATTATTGGTTATTGGAGATATCCCGTACTAGGAATTTTTCGGCCAATTCACTAACAATAGAACATGATTAACTAAAGACTTGCCAAAGAATGTTAACAATTACCGATCGAATGGATCCTAATATGATGCAAGGCGCAATAACTGGTTTGGGTTCTAATGTGTAAGACGGTTCGAAGAAAGGTGCAGCTGACTTTTCGTTATCGTCACAAAACTGTATATCAACTTATCGCGGTTGTGATAATGACAGCGAGACGGTTTATTATTGCAGTGGCAAAACAAACCTTTTAAAACATGAATAGCAATAATCGAACGATCCAACAGTGGAGCAAATGGGAGCAATATGAAGCAAAGTGCAGCAAAATGAAGATTCACGCTTCTTATATTACTTACTGAAAATCGTATCAAATGCACAAAAGACCTGTTATTTTGCTGCTTGGGGAAAATTCCAGAGCCAGCACTGCATTCAAAGGCTGATATGGGTTGTAACTTAGGGTCCTACAACAACTAAATACAGCCCTGGTGTGTGAATCCTAAGCATGTGAACCTAAGGCCTGACGACTAGTGCTGTAGTGGGAGGGTATATGCGGAGTATCTGCGACCTTAAGCAATATTCCTTCAGCTTTACACAACGCTGTAGTGAATGGTAAACGGGGGTATCTTCTCATATCTTCATTGCGTAGTTTAATCATGGTTGTTTCTCGTCCTTGTCTGATATAGGTATTGTCTCTATGGCACAAACATGTGCTACCAACCTCCATGTGGGTTTTCTATAGTCCCAGTTCTTGATACGGATGCAAGTTCGAGTCCTCAAAAGACTTCCATGGATTGCAGCTTTCATGGCCTAATACCCATTACGGGGATTCACTTGTCAGTCTAAGGTATGTTAAGTGTCAGGAATACAAAGTAGTAAAGAATCAAGAAATAAGAAAATGAGTTTAATCACGAGGACAAAATACAGATTCTTTCGCTATGGAATCAATCCAATCATAATAATAGTCAACCCGGGGACCAAATACTAAAGTATCAAGTTGCCCACACCGAGGTGAATTGCTCATCTTGTGTAGTGCAATTATATTCCATTGCTTCTTGTCCAAAACCACGTAAGGTGTTCCTGAGTCGCCCTACAAAATCAAGCAAAGCTCTGGCCAAAAAAAACCAAATTCTCATTCAGAGCTGAGGCAGCTTAGGAGAATGTGAAGAGTTTATTGGCCAGAGATGTACACTACATTGTAGTATTAGTAGTATCAGTAAAATATTTTTTCTTTTTGTTCTATCTTTCGAATTATAATCAAAAATAAAAATGATTCTTACATAACATGGTTTTCCTCCAACCTTAGTTGATTCCATACACAACATGGATGAGACAACCAAAGTCGATTTAAATTTTTCTCTACACGTTTCATGTGATAAAATGAGCAAATCTATTTTCTTCAGCGTTGTACTAACAGTCTCAGCTTTTTAATTAAAAATACAAATTTTAAATTTTAATATCTAAATAATATATTTTATTGACATTATACCATTGAAAGTATAACCCCATCCAGCTACGGTCCCCATCCTACCCGTAAAGTTCTGCCCTGGTCTGGGAAAGCATGGAGGTCTCATACTGTAACTGAACTCGACACTTTGGTTGAGTTTGATTAACGCTATATCACTGCTAGATGTTGCACCGGTATAAGCAGGGTGAATAAAATTTTCGCTTGTTCGCAGAAACAAGCCATGGTCAGTCTTGACATTATTGACACCAAGAAGCACGTAAACTTTGCCTGGTTTCTGGCTGTCACAATTGATAAAAAATAATATTAAACATTGGTATGGCAATCCCTATTCTTTAGCCAAGAAATGTCAATGCTTACAATGGTAACCAGACAATTAACAAAGGGCCAATTAAACGGGTGTCATTTAATCGGCTCAATTCAATGTGTGATAAATGGGGCCGTCAATTCATTCAACTAATCATTTAATTAATGTGGTAGACAAATAAACAGATGGTAATTAAACGGCTAAAAATAAATTAAATGGCTAAAAATGGACAAAAATGAAACTTCTACTTAATAAACTGCGCGATTAATTGTCTGCCTGTTTAATTGCCAATCCCTTCAGTTGTTGCCATTCAAATAACGCTCATTTAATCAAGGCTTGGGAGAATTAACCACAGGACCTCCAACCTGCGATTTTTTATGAACAATGTTGTTTCTTACAAATGTGATGCAGGCACCATTTGCTGTTGCATTAGTACAACTTTCTGCGTGGCGGCTCAGTATGAGTACAGGCGTTTACCCATTGCTGGCATTTTGTTGGATTTGAACAACTCGCCATTTCTTCGCAGCAAGGTCTGCGGGACGATTTTGTTTGCATTTTGGCTATAGTTGGCGCCATAGACACAAGACAAGATTGTTTCCCTTTTAATAAACATTGAAAAACTACTACAGTTCGTGCCCTGTATCTTGATGCACTTTAGAACTGCACATCCCATTCTCTGCAGATGATTTACTAATTCCGCAAAAAGGCGCTTGATTATGAGGGCGCCATTTTAGGACAATGGTACACTTTTATGCAATATAAAGGTACGGAAATACAACTGTGACAAAAGGTGACAGAACCATATGGGTACTGAAATACAACTTTCCACAAACACGCCTCTTACCAATGGTGCTGCCCTGACTAGATGTAAAATCCTATGGTTAACCATTTTATGTTTTATTGATACTAATCCCTTATAATTGGATCACATTGACACTATTTTGGATTGCGAATTGGGTTTTGAAACTGTATCATAAATTGTCGAACGTAATTGGACAGGGGTATCTAGCAAAATATGTCATTTTCACTTCTCGACCAACAGGAATTTTTTCATCATGAAAATGAACGTTTTCTTCGGAAAAATGATCATGCTCTCCGCCAAAAACGACGGTTTTCTGTGTGAAATGGTTTGCGAGTAGCCGTTTTAACATACATTATTATTACTAAAACGTGAATTTGCGTATGTGCCAAGAAATGAAAAGTAACAACAATTAAGTGAGTTCAACTAAAAGTACATATTGTGTCTTCCTCATGCAAAAGGAAGACAAGTAACAAAAGGTACTTCAGTGTTGATAACGAATGCACCCAATGTCATTTATCACTTCTCGAGCAACAAGAAACGCTAAAGCCACGAAAAGGTTGGTTTAAGGGATAAATTAATCGGGTCTCAAACCTTACTCACCCTTTAAGACAATGTGCAGCTGTAAGGACATATTCTAAATGCAAAAAGAAACTGAAATTAGATAATTATTTAAAAATTAAAGAGCGGAATTAGAAAAGTGAGAAAGTGGTTAACTGTACGTATTGGCATAAACATGATACTTTCACTGCGCATGCTCAGTGTGTATTCATACGCCAACTTGCATTACGGTTCTGGATTCTCTTGGCGCCCTGGTTAGCTTAATTGTTAGGGCAACATCCAGCAAACAGGATGTGGGTTTGAGTCCCTGCTGAGGACTTTTATGAGTTTCAGTAATTTCGTTTTTTCTACCATAAAGTTGGAGGTGGCAGTAAAGACCATGAATTTTCCTGTACATGTATCCACTCTTAACCCTTAGAGGGTGAGGATTGAAGATGACACTCTGGTGGTCACAATGTACCTATATGGGGACCTAGCAGTAACCAACTTAAAGTTAGGCTGGGATTTCTAAGGGGCAGAAATTTCAATAAATACATGAATATTATATAAAACACTCCTAAGTTATTTTCTAGACAAACTTTATGATTGTGCAAAGTCAGAAGTTTTTAGCAAAATACTGGAAAAAAGTTTTCTTATTCAAGATGTGAGTTGCCCCCAAAAAGGTACATTGATGCCCCTCTGAGGGTTAAGCTAGTTTTTGAGCTTTTCTGATTTCCCCCAAT
>JAQIXU010002547.1:0-11635 GCA_034701245.1 Strigamia transsilvanica
GTCTTCTCCCTTCAGAACGATGTTCAACTTCTCAATCAGTTTGGGGATTTCAGTCGTTTTGTAATTCATAATCGCATCAAAAACCTATTTGTTGCAAATTCAAATTCAACTTGTTATTCATTCATTTACCACTTCCATCAGTGTTAAGCGTCACTTACTCTGTAGATTGGATCCAGAATAAACATGCAAAACGTGCGTTTGTAGCCACCTTCGTCATCACGAGTTTTTGACCACTTCTTAGTTGCGGGATTATAAAAATTGTCGCCCCATAATTTCTTCATCAACTTCTCGATATCGATTTTAAACTTCTCCGCATACATCTCCGAAAATTGCTTCAATGTGAATGCCCAGCCATGCAAACCAGAACCGAATCCTACGTTACCACGACTCGGATCAACCTTAAGCGATAAAGAGAAAGAGAAACCAATTAGAACCGAGGCCGAGGCACATGCTAAAATGCCGAACGACCTTCTATGGCAAAAAGCTCATTTCGCTGGCCTTTGCCTTTCCAAGAGGTGCGCAAAATCAACTTTTTACTATACCAGGCCGTTGAGTATTAATTCAACTCCTACTACCTTAACATCTCCCATGGGACCGGTTTCGTCTCCGTACGTAGCAATAATAACGTTAACGTTTTCAACAATTCGTTGAAACGTTTGAAACAAATCTTCCGCCTCCAACTGCAACTCCAGAAGCGCTCGGTCCATTTTATTCATGAACAAAACCGGCTTAATCCTTTCGGCGATTGCTTGACGCAACACAGTCTCGGTCTGCACACACACTCCTAAAAACAATACAAATCAATTAACATGACAAGAGAAAACAACTCGATTGATTCGAACTTACCGCTCACGCAATCGACAACGACTAAGGCTCCATCAGTAACACGTAACGCGGCTGTAACCTCCGACGAAAAGTCAACGTGACCCGGCGAATCGATCAGATTAATTAAAAAACCTTTCGTAACTTTCTCCTTCTGCGATTCCTCCTTAATGAAAGTCAAATCCTTCTCCTCCACCTCGAAGTACATCGAAATAGCCCTAAAAAACAAACAATTTACATAAATATAAATATAATTCAAATTCAAATTCAAATTCAAATTTGTACAAAACACAACACGTACGTTGATTTGATGGTAATGCAACGTTCCTGTTCGTCTTTCCTGGTATCGGTAAACCTCATTTCGCCAGCCTTTTGTGCTGCTATAATCCCTGCTTTGCCCACCAGCGAATCGGTCAATGTTGATTTCCCATGGTCAACATGGGCAATCACGGACATGTTGCGAATATTCCGCTTTCTGTCCATCAAACCTCGAATCTCGTCTATAGTAAAGTTCACCTTTTAAACAAAAGAGGAAAAAAAATTGGTTAGGTAATCGAAACATTACATCGGCCACGATGACTAACGCTGAGGCCATATGCCTTCTTTTTAACTTATTTCTGCCACTTTCAGCTGTAAAACGCTTAGAAGCTTTCAAAAACATACTCCATTAGAAAATGATTGTAGCGAACGGCCAACGATTCAGATTTAAATTGAAAAAATGAATATGGCTTTGTTCAAAAAAAAAAAAAAATTATTTTCAAAGCCCAGATTGAAATCCATCGCCATCGTTTAAATTAACAGTTTAAATCTATTATATCAAGTACGCCTTGCTTTCTATTAATACTAATTCAATCCAAAAACTCGATATTTACTTACCATTTTTGTTATAATTGATAAAAACTACAAGTGTATTCTCATGCAAGCGAGGATGGATGCAATGTGGCACGATGGTAGACTACCGCCGCGGAAAGGAATTTCAACCTATTGCGACTCCGAATGTCGACAGTGGTGAAATCCGTTTGCGTAATCGCTGAAAACGAGGCTGTTCAGCGTCTAGTGACGACAACTACACTCAAATTCCCGATTTCTAAGCACATTTTATGACGCAAAATATGGTTCCTGTAAATTCCGCTGCGAGTGTTAGAACATCCGGCATATTGTAAACTTCGAGATAAACCCCGATTGCGGAAATTTACCGACAAAAACAAATTTAACAAACACATAGATTTTAAAATAAAATATATTTAAAAAAACGAATGCTGGAATTTCAACGTTGATAAATACTTATTGTTAAATTAAAATCTTAAAAAATAGTGGTGACTCATTTCTATTCGTAAAGGCTGGTTCGAGAATGTTTTAAATGGTGGAAAGAAAATCGCGTCACCCTGAGAATATTCAATTGTATAATTCTTTCAAAATTGGTACGTATCAAATAAAAATGCGATTTGTTTTCTAACATTTAATACATGTGCTTTCAGTAAAATTTTTTTTTTAAATTTGTACATATCCTTAAACAATCTGGCGTGGTTTGTACACGGTATTACGTGCGCCATTTCTAACCCAATTAGTGAGTGTTACTACTCGTATATAGGATGTACCGTAATGGGGACTTATCCGCCAGCGTGTGATACAAACTTTTCATTTCATTTGAGTAATAACTATTGGAAAAATTGCAATGAGATATGTTCTAAGTTTACGTACCAAAAAGGAAAAAGTTGTAAAGCAATGGCCTATTTTGTTTTATTTTATTTTGATTTTCTGATTTTCTGATTTTCTGATAATTGTGATTTTTTATTTTTTTAGGCAATGTTGCTGTGACTGCGCATATCAGTGCCTTAACTTAATCCGAGATTGGCCATGACAGATATCCTAGACCTAGCAAATTCAGATAGTAGTGAAAATGAGGACATTAATCAATTATTCCCTAGGTGTAAACCTAAAATTGCTAGTGACGTGAATTTAAACAAAACTAAAGAAGAATGTTCAACGTACGTGCCAAATGAGAAGAATGGCAACAGTGTATTGGATCATAACGGCATTTTTGAACGAGGCGATGATTATATGGTGGATTGCATGAAAAATGAGTCGCGTGAAGAAGACCAGTCAGTCGTTAGTGCTTATGGAATGTTTGGCATTAATTGTGCTGAAGAAGACAAGGAGGATGGAAGTAATAAGCAAATTGCCGAAATGAATTCTTTTCAAGAATTTAAATTGCGGGAAAGCAGAATTGAAATTGCCGGTGGGCGAGAGGTTTTTTCAACAAACCGTACCCGCCATTCCAGAAAACGTATGAACGATGACAGTGGCAATTCAGTTGCAGCTTTACTCGACGCCAAAGGAAGTGGCGAAATGAAGGCAGATGTGGTTGGGAAGAATGAAAGTGATGTCATGTCGAAGAAGCTCGTGTGTCACCAGTATGAAAGGCCGGAAGCTGTCGTTTATGAAACTCAGATTGCTGGATCGGAAGTGATATATGATGATATTGGTGATTGGGTTCAAGTGAAAACAATCGACGACGAGTCTGGTCTTAATGAATTGAGTTCGAACGAAGGGGATCATTTGCATTTGCCTCTGCCTCTGCCTCTGCCACCTGGCACAATCGAACCCGAAGATGGGACATTAGAAAAGGCCTCCTCGTCAATCGACAATTTACAAATTGCAGAGTACGACGGCTCTCCAAGACGGTATGGACCGAGGCCTGGACATCCAGAAAGAATTGTTCATGACACTATAGAGGACACTTTGAAAATTATCTTTGACCAGGAAATGAATGAAGAAGGTGAAGGTGAAGGTGAAGTTGAAGTTGAAGGTGAAGTTGAAGGTGAAGGTGAAGCTGCTTCCGAGGATGGATTTAATAGACCACAGAAATACAAAAAAAACAGTAGTTTGTATGTAGGTCGTAGATTGGCTCATTTCCAAACATCGTTTGTTGAAGAGAGTCCCAAAAAATCAATAAATGAATTGCCAAAAAGTAGTTATTCCGATTACTATTTGGACGATTGTATAACTAATAAAATGTTAGTAGATGTGTTGGATGAAGAACCAGAAGCAGAAGCAGAAGTGGAACCAGAAGCGGAGAGCAACAGCACGAATCCCGATACCGAAGACCTAGCTGAAACTGAGATGGGCGAGCAAGTCGGGCAAAGCCGTAACTTTACCTTAAGTCCCGAAACCACAGACTGCGATAGCAACGACTTGGAAAGTGAAGTGTCCTATGAAAACGAGGAGAGTGTTCCTTCCGATCACTTATGCTCTAGCATGCCTGTTCTCGAAGATGGTTTGTCCAGGGGTCAAGCAAGTGGTGCTGATGAGGAATTACGAGAAATTGATAATCCAACAGCACTGCTCATAAAGAAACAGATTAGTCAAATTGAGAAAGAAATATCGAGACGTGTGTGCAGAAAGAATGCAAGCGCCAATGGTGAAATTCAAGAATTAATATATGCCCATGAAGTGGACGATAATGTCAGTTTAGATTTTTTAGACCCTTTGTGCAAGCAAGGATCAGTAGATGATGTAATTAAAGAAATTAAACAAGCTATTTTGAAAACAAAGATATTGAAACCATCATGCACTGAAGTCTGCACTGAAAATGAAAAACCCATCTGGCTTCCTAGACCACTCTACAATCACCAGAAGTTAATAGACGATGCAACTGGAAGATGCATTAAGCTTCAGAAAAATGACGATGGCCAAGATGAAGGTAAGAGGAAATATCAACAGCAGTTATACGAGTCAAATAAGAATAAGAGAAATCTTAACAACAATGTTGAAACATTTCAAGCTTAAGCATCAGGGCCCCCTGCAAAAGTCTATGTTATTTTTGGCTTGACTTTGAGTTTAACGTGTGCAACTACAAGCATGGATTTTTCTGTAATTGTTATTGTTTAGAAGGGGCCTGCTTCTCTGTAGGACAGTGGCCTCTTCTAAGCTAAGCATGTTGAGGGGCCTCTTTACCACACTTGACTTCAGAACCCCAATAAGTCTTAGATCACCAAATGGCAATGGGTCGCGACAAAAAGCTGGCTACCGCTACACCACAGTGTACCTCCACTGCAGGGCAGTGCTGATAGATTTTCTCAGTATGATGCATGTCTTCGAAATGGCGCCCCTTAAATGTTTTTTCTTTAAAATAAGCTTTGGTTGTGTTTTTTTTTTTTAAAAATGTACCAATACAATTTTTATTTTGAAAAAATAAACTACTTTAAAATAATGATATCAACTATCAGCTACATCAATCTACTACAGTTTTACCCTTCTAACTTTAATTTTTTGCAAATTCGTTAATCAGGGATGTGTATTTTGATTTTGCTGCTTATGCCGCTCGTAGTTCACTTTTTCAACAGTCGTTTTTTCGACAAATCGAATAATTAGCACGTTTTTTCAAAATTTATTATATCGACATAAGTCGAAATTTGGGGAAATCAATTTTTCGAACATACACCTTTTCGACGGCACGTTTGTTTGAAAGTTAATATTGGTGGTTCCGAGTACCGGAAAATTCAGAATAAAAAGTGGTACCGACGGCACCAGCCGAAAAAGTGATCCTTTAGACCAAAAATCGACAGTGTAGTCGAAAAATCGAGATTTTTAAACCAAAAAGCGACCTTTTGTAGGCCAATAATCGTCACTGTCATGCTGCATTGATGTAAAATGGCGATTTCCGATCGAAAAGATGACTGTTTCGGCTGGTCCCATTGGTATCAGTTTTTATTTGGGCTAAAAATGTCAATTTTTAGCCTAATCTGTCAATTTGGTTAATAAATGTTACCACCAAGAGTACCGGTTTCCCGGGGTATCGGACGTTTTTGTCCCGAGAAATACAAACTTGCAAAAATTACAAACTTCAATCGAAAATTTATGTTCTCAAATTGCTTTCCAATATCTTCAATGCATTGATAATTGCCTAAACCTAACCTAACCTTACCTCAATGGCAAGAGGGAGTTTCTAGGGCTTTCACTCTAGCTATTCCTTCTGCTCTGACCATCTGCAGTAACATCTGTTTTCTTTACTTTTAGTTAAGTACCTTCTGTTTTTTTATTCCCTCTACTGTATTATCCTGTGTTTCACATCAAGCTTGTTGTTTCAACTTTTTATTTTGATGTTCAGACTATCAGAAAAGGTTTTATAGTCATCTGAATACATTTACAGTAGCAGACAAAAGTTTAATGACGACAACATTCTTATTGTTTACTGCAGCCAAGCGCTTAAATGTCAAATATTGAAGCCTACTCAACTGACGATTGAAATGGCCACATGATATTTCCAATTATAGTCTGCGCCCAGTAATTGATGCTAAATTCGAACTGCGCATCTCATTCTGCGCAGACAATTTTCGAATTCCAGTTCATATTTACCAAGATTAAGCGTAATATTCAGCCAAATAATGCTAAACAAATGAAAGGGAACAACACTATTTCAGTATTTGCAGAAAAAAACGGTTCTAATTAATTTTATTATTTTAGTTTAAAAAATTTTTTTTTTCTATTTTTAAAAATTTAGGAAATTTAGGAGCTTTCGGAAGCTGTTTTGTTGTTCAAATATAAATTATTACACAATTTGGCTTAAAAAGATGTTTTTATGCGCACAAAATTGTTGGTTTTTGGTCAAAGATGTGTGGTTTTGACTTTAAAACTGCGAATTTGTGTGTTTTAAAGCACAAAAAGCGCTATCAAAGTGCAAAGATTCAGTTTTTAGGTATAAAAATGTAGTTTTTGATTGGTTTTTGGTCAAAAAATGCCTGTTTCTGGCTTTGTGTGTTTCAGGAACGTCGCTACGACAAAGGGGTAAAAAAATCGAAAAAAAATCGAATGTCAATTATTGAATTATTCGATTTTTTTTTTCGGCAAAAGGGGAATTCCCGTTTCGCCGAAAATCGCTAATCCGGATTATAATTCGGCGAAACGGGATTCGGCAAAACGGGATTCGGCGAAACGGGTATAAATCTTTTGGATGACACTATGCTGCCATATGCACGCAAAAACATGCCACGGGGTTGGTTGTGTTAACAAGACAATGACCCCAAGCAAACCTCAAAATTAGTTAGAGTGGTTTTCAACCAATAGGGAACGCACATTGTCATGGCCCAGTCAATCACCAGAAATAAGTCCAATAAAGTATTTGTGAGATGTTTTTGGGCGCTTAAAGAGCCAAATTGTTCGAATCTTTGCAACATGAGTGGTCAGCCATTCCACTCAGCACACTTGAAAAATTGGTCCAATCCATGACTGATAGGTGTGCAGCTGTGATTAAGGCAAAAGGTTATGCCAAAAAGTATTAGAATTGCTTTGTTTCTTATTGATTTGTACAGTTTTTTTTATAATAAACTTGATTTGGCTGAAAAGTTTTGACCACATGATTGAACAAAAGCTCCTAAGCTTACTGTTAGAAAAGACCTGAACTAATTGGAAATATCATGTGGCCATTTTAATTGTCAGTTGAATAAGATTCAATGTTTGATACTTAAACTCATGGCTGCATTTTTTAAACATTAATGTAAACAATAGAAATGTTTGTCGTCTTAAAACTTTTGACTGCTACTGTACATGAGGTTGCAAGATAAGAATTCGATATTCTGGACGTAGTTATATAAAAACCCAGTACAACATTTTTAATACATATCTTGTGAAATATTGATTATACTTTATTGTTTTATCTAGAATGTGACACAGACCAAGAGACGGACCGACTGTTGGGTAAACAGCGAACTGATGATAAAGGATATTATGAAGAGAAGGTAATAAATGGTGTATATTAGGACTTGAATGCTTGCAAATACACCAAATGGCTTTTAGGATACATTTATTGTATGAGGGGAAGTTGTATTTAAATTCTACCTTTTTCAATTTTTTTTATGTAGTAGCTGTATTATGTATTATGTGGGAGACCAGTGACATTATTTTGCAATGCAATTGATTTTTAGGGTAGGTGTAAGGAGAGTTCTGTGGTGATGAGTAACTGTACTACTGGAGGTGAAGAGATTGAATCTGTCAATCAGGATGTAGATGGTGACAAAAACAAAAGCAGAAAGGTGATTACTAACTAACATTAATGTTCAATTTGCACTCAGTTAGAATATTACAGAGTACTTAGTGAAATTGCAAGGCATGCTTTACTTTTTTTATTATTAGATTACTGTATCTCTGATTTACTAATGGATATTAATGTTTTACATCATATTGGCTCAAAATTTGTGCAAGTCTGTCACAATTTATAACTATATAGAATTATGCTTTAGCCTTCTAACATCTAGTCAGGTGGGGCTATATTGCTGTCCTTAGGTAATCGTAAGCAAGTAATAAAACTATTGTGTAAGTTGTTTGACAAAATTCACTGTCCCAAAATTATATAGAATCATACAAAAGCAGTTGAAAAACTGAAATACTGTTGTTTGCAAAGATGCCTCGTTAAAAACAAGTCACTAGTGCAGATATCGTAAAGCTCTGAATTGTGGTCTGGTCTCTTTAGAAGCCTGTGTCAATTTACACGCCAGGGGTGTCACTGGCAATTCAAGAATAAGCGTGGGGGGATAGAAAAACCCAAAAGAAACTGTAAACAGACTAAAAAGAATCTAAAAACTACAAAAACCAATAATATAACCAACGAAAAAGCAAGTAAGCAATGAAAATTATTTAACTGCCTGTGCCCAAATAGGCGCCTGGGTGGAGTCAGGCCTGAAAAAATAAGCACCTAGGCCCTTATTCGGAGCTTTATGGTATTATTGAAGTTTTGCGAGTTTGCGTAAGGGCTAACAATTGAAACAATTGCAGCAAAAACAAAGTGTTGCAAAGCAACAATTTACAATAGTTTGAACAAAGGTGGTAAATGGGAGCCAAAACGGGACTTATAACAACAAGTTCGGAATAACCGTAGGAAAAAAATAGTTGAACATGTGCGAAATACAAATCTGGAATGAACGCGGAACGAACGAAGCGATCTGCAGACGTTACTAAACACGTACTGCTGTACTTCCTTCAATAATATTCAAAATTTCTGCACTAAACCGTTGCTTCATATTTGAAATAAAATTAATAACGTGACAAAGCTAGTGGAAGTTTAGTAATAACCAGCAGTTGACTGCACCACAAAGTAATGGTAAATATTTTTTTCTTACTATTATTTTAAACATTTTTAACTTTATGCTGTTTCTTTGGGTCTAGGCTTAGTCCTTTCTTAATGCCTAGCCAGTTTCAGCTCCTTTGATGAATGTTCCCAGTCTGGTGTTGGTGAAATGTTAAATTTGCATTGTTGGCGCGTCACACTCGAGCCCTTCCCGCAGCATGAGGGGTACCCCATTGTTTAAATTGCATTGGAAACGGTGGATAAGGGAGATTACAAGGAACAGCCCTAATTACCAAGTTTTGTTAATTAACTCGTACCAGAAAATTTCCCTAGAGTTGTCTATGGAAGTGAAGAACACACAATTTATATTAAATATTTTTCAAATTTTTCGCGCTTATAATTACTTAGGTTTTTTTTTGAATAGACGCGGAATTTCTCAAATTTTTCGCGCAAAGTTGATGTACCACGGAAAAATTTTGATTTCGTTGAAGTGGCGCAGAATAAATTATACGGTTAATTTTTTCTGTTCTGACCAAGCTCAATAATTCTGTTTATTACTCAAAATATTTTGATTAACATGTATTTATCAATTGCCATTCCCTCTTAACTATTATTTGACATCAGCAACATCAGCGTTGTGAAGTTTATTTCCATGTATACTATTAATCAGTCAAGTTACCACTGATGATGACTGTAGAAGCAAAACTTTATACAACAGATGGGCTAATTGTCAAATAATTGTTTTAAGCAACTTTTGTGTAACAATTTTGTGACAATGATTTTGGGCATCTTCTGTAACAAATGTTAGTGACGTGAAACCCTTTCAGTTGGTACTAATAAGTTTCCTCATTTTAAAATTGACAAAGGGTTTTGACAAAGGGTTTTGACAATTTTGTTAATTGTGCACGGGCCAACTGTTTGAGCCAGTATGTATGTTGGGTTCGGTATTCTCATTTACAATTTTGTTTACAGTTATTAAATACACATTTGTGCTAATTGTAGGATCGAGATCACCGAAAGAAGGGAAGATCCAAGGAAGGTAATGATATTTAATTCACAATAATTCGTAGTTAAGTAGTATTGCATACAGAATAGATAGGTGACTGGATACAGAATAAAAACAGTTAATTTTGAGCGGCGCTCTTTCAACAAAAAAATATTAATTGATTAATACTTTTTTAAAATCTTTTAAATGTAACTTGGGGTCGTTGTACTGAGCGCGATATGACTATACGTGTAGTCACACTCGGGATATATCGTGTGTACGACTATGCACAACATTTTTTTTAAATTTGAATTATTAATTTTAATGTTTGAGTTCGTTTGTTTGTTTGTTATTGCCACAGCACTCGTGGCAAATCCAACCAGTTTGTTAGATTTTTACAAAGTGAAAAAAATACCAAAGCTGGAAGTACCGAAAAAATAAAAGGGCATGCCTTAGATCAGGGTGGTCCAACTTGTCACTAGAAGCGGGCCGCACGAGCGGGTGTGGTATTAACTCACGGGCAGCACACTACACATTGCTGTAATGATCGTCATCTAGTCCAGCGTTTCTCAAACTGTGCTCCGCGGAGCCCTGGGCTCCGCGAGACACCTCAAAGACATAAAACTGAACTCGATATTGCAGTGGAAGCGTTGATACTTTTGTAAATAGTCGAGTCCAAACTGTCATGGACGCCCAAAAATGATGCAATACGTGATTAGGCTTTGCTGCAACGCCCTTTGACTCGAAATTCGACCTCTGTGGCTTCTTATGTTGGCTCCTCCTTGTATTTTCGTTCATTTAATTTACTTTCTAAATGAGCACTCACTGGTTTATAACAATGAAGAAAAACTTATCCATTTATTTCGTCTATAAACTCGTTAAACAAAGGAGAAACTCGCATACACGCATCGTCATTACAATCGCCATAACGAGTGAGAGCGTGAGGCAGAAGTGATCATGTGACTTATTGTTGTCTAAGCTTATTATAGTACCAGAAGGCGCCTTATAAAATGAGTGGTGAGGTCACATAATCTCAAAACAATACATTAGTGTAAAATAACTCATTTAACACTAGTAATGTCAACATTTCACATTTTTATCATTAACGTGAAATGTTGCTAACATTAAATACAATTATTATGTCAAACATTATCAATAAATAAATACAATATTTATATCACATGACACCTTTCAAATATTACACTGGTCATGTGATGTAAACAAGTTAAATATACAGCTTGTATTCTACACTTGTACCAATTGAATGATGGCACAAATCCCTCCCTGAGGGTTTAAATGAAAATAGCATCCAATATACCAACAAAAACAACTATGTAAAAATAGGATTAGGGGCTCCGCACGCCATGATTAGGGGCTCCGTGAAAATTCGTATGCTTTTCGAGGGCTCCGCAGCTCCAAAAGTTTGAGAAACACTGATCTAGTCAATGTAAATGGAACATATATATACATGTGAACACAAAAAAATTGTTTAGAAATTTAGACTTTGTAAAATTTCTGTATTTTTTGTCGAATTTTTTATGTTTTTCAAAGATTTTTCATATTTTCCGTCATTTTTTTTCGAAGTGGCGCGGGTTGCCAGAAAGGTTTCCCGGGCCGCATGCGGCCCGCGGGCCACGTGTTCGACCACCCTGCCTTAAGCCTAGTACTCATACCACCATTCCGTCAGTGGAATGGTAACAGGAATCACAGTCTTAAGTTTCCTGCCAAGGGTGGTACTCATAAAAATATTGTTTATACTCTTAATC
>JAQIXU010002548.1:0-11634 GCA_034701245.1 Strigamia transsilvanica
GGAAAACAGGTTTCGCCGGGAAAACAGGTTTCGCCGGGAAAACAGGTTTCGCCGGGAAAACAGGTTTCGCCGGGAAAACGGTTTCGCCGGGAAACAGGTTTCACCGGGAAACAGGTTTTGCTACTTAAAATGATACTAATAAAAATAAAAGAAACAAAAATATTGCTTCTTTAATATATATATTGCATCTCTTAACATTTATGCAACACTAATGATTCATTAATCAAATTAAAATATATTTTACTAGCACTTCAGTACATCTTGACATCCACACCAGCAACGAAAAAGTTGTCAATAGTTACATTAAAATAAAGCTAACCAAAAATAGTTCCATTAAAACAATTTTTAAATATTTTGAATTTGTAATTCCTATTACACACGTTTCTGAATCCCGACCGAAGTCGAAGCTGAGTTAATTAGCTAGTTTTATAATATTTTCTATTTTTTATTTTTACTTTTCATTTTCTTCTTTTAAAAGTTTTAAAAAAGTTAAATAAGTAGCTCAACTGGAAATTATGTAACAGTTCTTGAACTACAATTTTAAAGAATAACTACACAGTTGTTTATGTTTAAAGGTTACAGGAAATGATTGATGAAACCTGACAATAAGATTGATTATTTACCGTATGTCAATATTTGGCCAAAACTATTTTTTTTACAAGTTCAATTGTCCTTGGAATTTTGTATAGTTTGCCAAAATTTTCCAAATTGTGACGTTTCCTCCATCTTTAGCTTGCGAATGATTTGAAATATTGTCGATAGATGGCGTGCTGTGCCGTCATCAAACGCGCCACCTGTCGACAACATTACAAATCTTTCTCAAACTAAAGATGCGTCAGCTGAGTGCTACAAAGTTTGCATAACGAATGACATCAGAGTATAATACTACTCACTATGTCGGAAGAATCACAATGGGTTTTGACAATCTTATTGTCAGGTTCCAACAATCATTTCCATTGACAAGAATTGTATTGTTGGAATCTTTCCATCTCTTTGACAGTGGAAGAACGATTTCTATCTGCACAAAAGACTATAAGACTCGCCTCTAGTACATCATACTTAAGATTCTATAGTGAGGTTTTTGTACACAGGCCTCGTTCCTTACGGGCTTTCTACCAATGCTAATTTGCCAGATGCTTTAGGTGGATTTGTCTGTGGAAAGTAACTTTAGAAGTTGACTTTTGTCAGTCCCGATTTCTGATGCTTGTCCCCGTGTCTTGAAAAAACCTTCTCCAGGCGCAAACATTTCCCGGTTTTTCATTTAAGTGAAACTTCTATAGGCGCGGTAGGGCAAATTGGCCTGAACGTCACCAAAGGGAAACGCTACCTAGGTGCATGTGCTGCATGTACTGTGTGCAGTGCTGGCTTACCCATTAGGCCAAGTAGGCACCGGTCTATGGGCCCCACGCCTTTTAGGGGCCCCACGACAAGGGATCAAAATAATATGGAATTTGATTTTGAAAGAGAAGTTTGCCGGTTCTGATAAAACAGTGCCAGCATCGTAATCGTACAATAATTGTTGAACAAAATTGGTTTATCAAGATTTTGTTGTTCAAAACGTATTAGGATTTAATTTGCAGAGTGCAAAGGGGGCCCCTAAATTTCGACGGCCTAAGGGCCTCTACATGGGTTAATCCGGCACCGCTTGTGTGTATATACGGTCTTGTTACAGAAAAGTCCCGTTGACAGCAGATTGCCACATTGAAACACAATCAACAATTATTAAAAGTAAACCGTCTAATCTGACACCTAAAAGGGATAAACTCATCACCAGATGATTTCTTTATTGATCAAACTTTACCTTAATTTTACATGAATATTACTTAGTGTCACGACTATTAAATGAAAATTTATTCAGTTTATCTTAACTAAACATCAGAAACGTAAAAACTCATGAAAGGCCAGCTCTCGAGACTGGGCACAACTTGCAGGACCTGTTATTGCAACTTTGATGTCACCTTTGCATTTGCTTGACCATAGGCAAATTTAACTCTAAATTTATATGTGGGGTTGGGGAACCAACGAGTTTCACTTTTATTACATCATTGGGTTCTCTGCAGAAGACTTGACCCGATGCCCAAGTTTGTTCAGAGTTCTAACTCTGCAAATTCCTCACACGTATAATTTTCACACTAAAATTACAAATGAGGGACCGGCGGTTGGGTTAAATGTTTACTCGCCAGCGCGGCGCAAGTGTGCTAATATTGCCTTGCTTTGTTTTATTGTAGGTGCATTTAATTGTCGAATGCGTGGGGGAAAATAATTGTGCCTAAATGTAAGAATCATACAGGAGGTCTTGCATGTTCTAATCATGTGAAAAGACCTTAATTACGGCACAAATGTGCCAAAAACCTGTTTAGAAGCGATAGCCTTACTTGGGTTAACAGAAAAGGCGAACAACAACAACAACAAACGATATTCTTTTTTAAAAAATAATTATTTCTACAAAATACTTACACCATATGTCATTTTATGCCAAATATTGTACAGATTATATCATTCTCTTTCTGAAAAACCATTCAAATGACCTCAAACCAGTGATAATTTAAATGACATTCAAGAAAACCAGAAATAAAAATCAGGAAAGAATGAAAAGATTTGGTTTACATAAATGATCTTGATATAATCAAATACTGGTATAATGAGGTTTTCATTTTTTTTCCTAAAAACATCTAAATTTGCAATGAAATTGTCGATTTTTGCAGCTAAATAGTATCTGCATTTCAACAATACCAGAAAACAGCAGCAATGGATGCCCTTTTAGCGCACTAGCGCCACTCCAAGTAGTGGCGGTTGTGTAAACAACCACCGGTCTCTCATTGTCTAAACCTGTTAAATTTGTTGTGAAAATTGCAATCCCTTTAAAGATATACATCAAGCTATGATGACTGTGCACTTGTATGCAGCACACAAGTGAAATCCTTTAATTAAGCAGGTTTTGGCCACAAATTAAACAAATTACTCCTTGATTGTGTTTTAATTGGAGAAGTCTTATCTGGAAGTGGAATCCCAACATAAAATCCACAGTTGGAATGTGGTCACTTGAACTAAAGAGCTTGAGGCAACCAATAAATGACATTACCTCACTCATTTGATTCGCTCCCCTCAAGTTATTGACTTTGAATTTATTTCATTACACAAGTGCAGCACAGTTGACATTTGTTTTAATTGTCAAAGTTAATTGAATTTTTTTGGATGTTTATTTTATTCCAAACAAGAAACAGACAATCAAAAGGTGTTGTGGCAAATGAAATGATGTTGTTGTTATCAAAATTGAGTCTGAAGGCTTTTGTTTACTTTTATTTCAGTTATGTTTGAAATATTGATCCAGTAATTGCTATATAAGCTTGTTGTTGTGGTTTTAGATTACTGGCTGTAATAAAAGACATGTATTTTTTCTTTTTCTTTTGAAATTCCAATTTTTGTTTTGCATTAAAAAAATGGTATTTTTGTCTTGTGCACTTTAAAGGTTGAGTTCTGGAATGAGGGATCTGGTTTTGCTTGTTCCTAACATAAGAATGAATGATGTTGCATTGTTGTTTTACAACCAAAAAAAATTCAATTGCCTGTGTGCTGTTTGGTCATTCTATATGATTACATCTTGTGACGAAGTGGATTCCATATATAAGGTACCACCACCAGAGGGTGCTTGATCAATGTGCAGCTGCTTCATATTGATTATAATGGCCAAGCAAGTTTAATATCAACAAATAAGCATTTGTTGATATTTATTTATTCATTCATTTAATTGTGATTGACCACAAGGGAGTATACAACTGTAAAGGCAGAGTTAGATAAATTCATAGAAGTTCTGGTCATTGATGATAAACGCAAGAATTCGTTTATGGAGGTGTTTGCAATAGGATTGGTACCTGGACCTCGAACAGGAGTACATGGTGGCTCTAATCTCAGCTGGGAGGGCGTTCAACTGTGGGATGCACCTGTACAGGAAGGTATTGGCAAGATACGGAGACAAATGGTCAGTAACTTTGAACCGGTGGCGCCTGGTCGTCGTCATGGCAAAGTCAGAGCAGTAGTATTTCGAGATAAAGTGGGCCGGATGCTAGCGACTTTGGGTGGCGTTGTAGAGGGCAGTGATGTCATATAAACGAAGAAGATTTTCAAGTGTCTAAATAATATTAAACTTCTTCAATGCGGTTAACTTTATTTAATACTAGAGAAAATTCAATGCTATAACCTCGCTTAAATTTTTGGTAGGAAAGAAACGAAACACCCCAGACTCCGAGGAGTTACTAGCTGGGAGTCGAACCCAGATCCCCGCGTAGTAAGCACATTGGTTGATGTTAAGTTGAGGTTGCTATGTTCTTTGTAAACTAGCAGGACATAGTTACCCCTTTGCCCACCTGGGCAGTCACACATTTGGAGGAGAAATTTGCTGATCCCTCCCCAGTGTGACTTGGATATCCAGTTTCCAGTGTTCTGGGAATCCAGTTTCCGTGACTCCTGATTGGAGAGATTCCTGGGAACATGCTGCCATTGGAGGTTCTAGGACCCCCCCGTAGATACCAGGTAATAAGTAGTATTATTCCTGCTGGAACAAGAGAGAACTGACTTGACTTGCTTACCTTGTACTTGATATATACATGTGTCTGAACATTGTTTGAATACTATGTGTGTGATTTTGAATGAGTTCACTACCTCTGTGGGAGCAGAGGAGGAACCCTTAGATATCTGTGTGAAATGTAGAAAGTTCACTGGACTGTGTGAGCAGAGGAACCCTTAGATCTCTGTGTGAAATGTAGAAAGTTCCCTGACTCTGTGTGAGCAGAGGAACTTGACTATCTCTGTGTGAGAGGAGAAAGTCGACCATCTCTGTGTGGGTGATAAGCTGGCACCTGTGTGGAACATGGATGGTTAATCACCCATCGCAATACGTTGACTAACATCACTTCTTACATTTTATCAAATGTGAGAGTTAGAGTAGTCAATGTGACAGCTCTGGTGGGAACTTAGCTGCTGCTAAAGTGCCCCATCCCACTAATCTACTCAGTTTTGCCTAAACAGAGAAATAATAAATATTGGGTCCTGCTGGAACCAATATATTATTTCCTCTTCCAGAACCCTTGAACCATGGGAGTGGTGATGCGAATGTTAGGCTTAGTTTTTGTATACATTTTATTTTCTGATTGATATAACCCGATATGGTCGCGCCTATATCGTATTGGCCTAATAAATTATACTTGTATTGAGAACACTATGAGTCTGATCTCCCTTCTTGAGTTTTGAACCTATCTCCGGTAGTGAAACGATTTTATTTTAATGTTGTACTCTGCTGAGTACAATCGTCACAATCTCAAAATTGCAGTTTTTAGCTATGGGATTAACCAATTCTCATTCTTGAATGAAAGTCAGCACCAACCATAACGAGATCAATGTTTGTGAAAACTGATCAAAAAACCAATCCAACCTCAACACACACACACACAAACACACACACACACCCACACACGATATGAGAATGTATTTGGTTGAATATCTCCTGAAATTAAAAAAAAAAAAAAATTAAAGAATATTATTTTCTCATATTTCCATTTCGTGGAATCGATGGCATTTACATTTGGAAAAAATAATTACTGTAATCATTTTTTCAAAAGTAATCTAAATTCTGCAAACGCAACTGTGCATTAGAATCTGCACAAATATTGCATACGAATTATCTTTGCATTAATAATAAGAAAAATTTATAATAAGAAAAATAATAATGAAAAATAAAAATAAATTAAGTAAAAGTGTAAACATCTGAATCTCAAGCAAATTTCTGCAATCAATTTTAAATTCCTATCTCATGAACTATGAAAATCTATTAATTATATCTGAATTAGAATTCCATTACTGTGTAATGGAATTCTAATTCAATCACTAACTTGTTTACATATTTTGGCTTTAGAAAATAACAGGATATGCACTAGAAAAAATGTAAGTGTCAAAAAGTGTAAGCTTACACTTGTCTTTATTTAGACACCTTTGGGGTGTTAGATTACACCAATGAGGTGTAATGAACATGAAGGTGTAAGCATTACAGCTTTATGCTTGTACACCTTGTAGGTGTTATGATACACCGTTGGGTGTAAATTTACTTCATGATGGCCTTTTTAAAAAGGTGTAAATTTATTCCCATATGAAGTAACTTTACACCTTAATAATGGACTTTACACCCTGATGGTGTAATGTTACACCATAGTGTAGGACCAGACGGAATAGGACGAGGCAGGATAGGACGAGGTGGAATAAGATGAGGCGGGTCAACTCAGATTTCAATTGAATTCAGACTCTCTTTATTTCTTGTGGTGTTGGTCAAATGCAGCAGGATGTGAGCTTTGCGCATGCTTGTGTAATTTGCATATGCTTGTGTTGATTTGCATAATTGTCGCCACCTGTCTTCTAAAATGAGACCTACTTTCAAATTAATTTATTTAAAGCCACCATTTTTTTTTGTTGATGAAATTTTACAGAGATTTATTTTTTTTTACTTTTACCCACACTCAGATTTGAACCCTGGTCCATCTGTTTCATAGTCTATTACGGCATATAGCAAATTTCTGCAGAAAGTATCTGTTAAATTATTTGTTTGTAGAAAAAGGGGTGTAAATGTGCACCATTTCTTACGCCTTTCCAAAGTTTTACTCCTTTTACTAACAGGTGTAATACTGCTATTTTACACCATTTTTATTTACATTTTGGAAGTTTTTTAACCTTTAGTTTTATTCCCCATTAGGGGTAAATAAAAGCAAAGCAGTTCAGTAATTCTGGAGATTTATTCAAACAAGCACCATAAAAGTGCATCATCGGAAGCAAAAATACTAAATCTGCAAAGAAATTCATAAATTCAGTTAGAACTAAACACAGAACATAACTTTGCTATTTTTACCAACAACACATTAGTCCTTAATGCAATTAACCTCTTTATTGGGTTTTTTCCTATACAAACAAAATTTACTTGACTTTTTATGTTTTTTTTATTTTGAATTCTTACCCTCATAAATAATTAAACAACAACACAAGTTTCCACTCTCAACTTCAATAATCCTTATAACATTTGTGGATATTCCTGGCTGACATCTTTAGGCTAAATTTAGGAGATATCCAAAAAGTAAATTACTCATTGCTCTTATTACATTGGATTCTAAAAAACAGTTACTGCATACAGCAATGCAATACAATAATTTTAAACTTTATGATTTCTTTTATTGCAGTATTGCTTTAAGACTTTACTTAGGTGCAGTGCAACGTAAACATAAAAATAAGGCAATTAAACCAAATTGCACACAAGACTAAACAATCCAATAGTTGTCTTTGATGTCGGGCCAAGAACAACCACTAACAGATCCGACACCAAACTCAAATCAAAGTGAAACAGTCAAGAAAACCGTTTGTCTTTCTCTGATTGCAAACTGAGCTTAATAGAAATTAATATTGCTTTAACAAGTTTTTATCTAAAAAGAAATTGGATTTTTCGTCAAAAACATGGATCATTGTGTTGGTAATTCAAGGTGAAGAATACAGACGTCAATTGCATGGTCAGAACTTTGAAAAGCTGTAAAAAAATGTGAGCTACTGGCGGTTGAAAACGACATGCGATTTCAATTGCCATGACGCCATTGATGTCAGGATGGTTCACCTAAGTGCATGTTTGGCAGCTCTAAAGAATGAATCCTGTTAACAAAGGAAAATTAAATTAAAAAATCTAAAACACTCGTTCAAAGTTAGGAAACTTCTTAAAACCTTGAAAACAGACTTTAGAAATTCAATTATTTTGTTTAAACTAACAAAAAAAAATTAATCCCTGGTGGTTAAAAAAAGAAGTAGGGGGGTCTTTGCGTTGCTTTGGCCATAAAACTACTTTAATTTAATTTCAACACGAGCAACTTTAGATTATATATAGAAAGTTAGAAATTATTTAAATTTTAGATAAAGATATAATACAAAAGAATTAAGTCGTGGATAAATAAGAATTCTGGTTATTTTTCTTATGGGCGTAAATACACAGGTGCAACACACGGGAAGCCGTTCAGTTTCGAGTCGACTCTACGATAGAGCCGCTGCAACACGCTCCAACGCAAAATGTTTTTATCGATTGAATCACAGAAAGATTATATTTTTTCTTGTTATCAAAATTCAATTCGTCATTTCTACCAAAAATCGTTTTTTCCCCACCAGTCATTGATACGGAGTCGATCGCTCGATAGTCGTCATCTTAGGCCTACCGGAAAGCACTTAGCAAGCTGTTTATGGTTTCTACGAACTTCAAAAGTAACAATATCTGCACTTTCCACTAGGTTAATCAATTGATGTTATGTTTTTTCACTTACGATTACCTATTATTTACTGTATATTATTTTCTTTTATAGATATTACGAAATTTTAAAAGAAAAATCGTCCGATCAATGCAGGTAAATATAAATAACACGACATATCTAGCAAATATTTTTTCTTGAATTCTGATGGCAAAGTTCACAAATCGCAATTCCACTCACGAAAAAATGATGGATTTATTCGCGCTCGGAACCCTCGATCTGTTTGGCCTTCATTTCACGAAAGGTCTCGCTACTTTATCGTGTAGCACGAGGGACGACTCTCAGGGTCCACTGTGCTTTAATCGACAATTCACCACTTGGGATCCATTTCTGTACAGTTGTTGTATTTATCTTGCTGTATCGAAAGCCGATTTTGTTTTTTGAGATCAGCCCCCCACTCTGTATCCATGGCCACAAACGGCTTTGATGTTGTCTGCCCGCGTATAAAAACTGCCAAAACTTTAATGTGCATTCACTGGTTTTGTTGCATCTGTAGTTGGATTTTTCGACTGATCATTTATTCACACAACCACAACTAAGATTTGGTAAAAATGCTACAAAAATATCCAATTCCAGCCCAAACTATTAAAATTTTTTATTTAAAAAAAGAAAATATTTTATGACATGTATTCCTGTCTAATTAAAATAAACAAATACAGTCGAAACTCGTGTTATAACGAATTTTTGCTATTATAAATTTTTTAAATGACTTGGTTGGTTTGGCATAGAACCCCATGTTAAAAAAATTTTGCTAAAACGAATTTTGCTGTAACGAATTGTTTGTTATAATGAACACATTTTCAGAAACACGCTAATACTCACAAGCCCTTGTTATAAAGAATTTCGAAAATTGATCATTTGACTCTTGACTGATGTCCTTATTTAGAAACGGAGAGTACAACAATGTTTATTGGGGAAATTTCCCATTTTAAAATGGTTGCTAAATAAACGTTTGCAGCAACAAGAAAAGCAAAGAAACACTTGTTTACGGGCAATGTACCAGCAGATATGATTTTTTTTAAATTAATGAAATTGAAAATTTTATTTTGAAAAATACTGTCATAACTTCAAATCAAACAAAGATCACCATGCATAGGAATGAATATTGTTTTTCATGTCAAAAGTGAATTTTTTCAGCAAGAAAGTGCGAACAAAACAGCGCGGTGCCAAAACAGCCATCAAAATGACCTAACCTAACCTAACCTAACCTAAACCAACCTAAACAAACCCCATCTAATCTTAAATTAGGTTAGATTAGGTCAGTTTTATGGCACGCTGTTTTGTTCGTGCTGTTTTGACGTACCACCGGCAAGAATGTGTCACAAGGGGCCCATAGCATGAAGGGGTGGGCCTGTGAACATCTGTGGGGGAATTGTCCCTGGAAGTAAAAATGTAACCTTTGGGTTTTTGACTCTTTGTAACACACACTTTTTACCTTATGAGTAAAACCGCTTTAGTCAAAATCTGTCTGACTTATAAATCCAACATTTTTAGCTATGGATAGATTAGAAAACTTATAAAAAAAATAACAATAAGCGAATGAAAAAATGTTGCATTTTATTTTATTTTCTATTTATTTTAAAATATAATTGCATGGTGTTGCTCGGAGTTGTAAATGAGTCACTTTGCAATTTATATTGAACCAAAAAGAATTTTGAATGCAAATTATTACATTGATCTGTGTAGTTTTGATCGAAAGTGAGTAAACAGACCCATACCTCGCTATACGGCCGACGTACGTTCCTGGAAAGCCGACCGCATGCGTTTTAAGCACCGCCAAATTAATGAAGGAGATTTACACTGCCAGCAGCATCATTCTTAGTCAAATAGGGGCCATGTAGCGAGGTATGGGTGTATTCACTAAACAGCTGCGTAGTAGCACACAATTCTTGTTGCGTTTAATCATGTGAATTTAACAATAAACATGCAGTAAAACAACACAACACTTGATCAGCTGTGCTACCCGACAGTTAATAATTTCGAAATAAATATTTCTACAGTTCAATAACCGTGGAATTATTTATCCCGGGGTTGCATGCACTTAGTTGTTTGTGTTTAGTACATATTGAACATAACTTTGTGTCCTTTTTAGGCTGGTAATTTTGTGGTCCTTAACTTCTGTGAGTTTATACGGGGCATTGGTTAGGCAATTATCTTGGTTCCACGTCAAAAGAGCGCGGTAAAAAATAGCGCGCGTCAAAACAGTGCATTGTCAAAATAGCGCGCAGTCAAAATAGCGCATCGTCAAAATAGCGCGCCGTCAAAATAACCTAACCTAACCTAAGCTAATCTAACTCCGCCTAACCTAATGGGCTATTTTGATGTGCTACCAGGCAATTACTTTGAGTAAACAATTGCGAATACCGTAAAGCTCCGAATAGTGACCCGGGCTTCTATTTTTTTCTTGACCTTGACCCCCCGGGCTACTAATTGAGATCGGGCCTGTAAACGGACCCCGCTTATATTTTGAAAAGGGTGGAAGGTGTTCGCAATAGTAGAAACATTCTGTAGTATTTTGGCATTTATTAGTTTAAATTCGATGTCAAATGCATGCCTCTTTGCTATTGGAGCCATTGTGATGGTGAAATACCACCAAAAAGGCGATTTAACGTCACAATTACGTTATTTACACATAACGTAATTGTGACGTTTTTTTGACCGGGCTTGTATTGGGACCGGGCTTGTATTCCCAAATTTAGCTCCGACTCCCCGGTTAGTAATTGGGCCCGGGCCTGTAAACGGACCGGGTCACTATTCGGAGCTTTACGGTAACTGCTGTTGAATACCTGCTTTGCATAGGGGCATGGTAACATTCGTGGACATTCCTACCAGCAGGAGAGTAGTTTACAAAGTTATTATTTTGGAATTCCTATTCATTGAATCGGATGATCAAGCAACAGGTTGTTTTTCCCCCAAATTAGGAATGAGGAATTGTATTTGCTGTCACCTAAATTGTCTTTGATTTGGTTAGACTGAATTGTTTGGGGATTAATAATTTTAATTGAACTTGTAAGCTTAATATCACATGTCAGCAATGGGAGATTTATTAAGGATGTCAAAAGCAAAGTCATTAATCTGTGCTAGCAAATATAAAAAATACAGCTACAAATGGCAAGAGAGCTTATAACATTAAAACTGAATGACAGACCAAAGGTCCTGCTATTTGACACGAGTAATATGTGGCTTGGTTTAAGCAACAAAATAAAACTGTTGACAAGTGAAGCGACAAACAATAGGGGGTTTCATAAATGATACGATTGTTCTGCTGAAGCGATTGTTGTGATTATTCTGCTGAAGCGATTATCACGTGACTTGCATG
>JAQIXU010002549.1:0-11623 GCA_034701245.1 Strigamia transsilvanica
TCATCTTGTAATTAACATTTCCAAATTCAAGTTGCAATGCTAAACAAAACGAAACTTTAAAATAATACAAGTGGGTGTAATTTGTTTTCTCTAAATTACGGCTTGAGACTTGAGCAAATGGCCGTAGAAGAGTAACGCCGTTTTTCATTGTAAGGTTGATGTGTGATTTTCCCTAGAAAGATATTTGCTTATTTGTCGGTAAAATAAATGGAGAAATGGTGATTACTATTGCAAAATGTGCTTCAGTTATATAATTAGGTATACGCAAATACTTTAGAATCGTTTGTACTGTAAAATTAAATCTGTTTCTTCCGTTCAATTCGTCCATTTCATTACATTCGGTAATGTGTCTTTTGCCTTTAATTTCAGAGTTATATTTTTGAAATTCTTGCGTTGTGTCCGGGAAAATATAAACATTTGGAAAAGCGCCATGTCTGGTTTCAATTAAATATACATCGACTGTTGTTGGTTCATTCCTGTAATGCCAAATTCGCTCTCCAGTTTGGATAACGCACACTGCCAAATTTACCATGAGCAATGTAAAAAATAGAATAGACATCTTTTTTCTGTTTTCTGAAATCTTTTTCATAGATTTAAAAAATGCTGGTATCTCCGAATTCTCCGCCATCACAATGCCAACGAGGTGTCGAATTTTTCTTTGTCGACGTTGTCGGATTGGTTCAAATGGTCGAATCAGTTTGTGTTCACCCATTGTGTAGATTTTTCTCGCTAAATTGTTTAAAAATGGAGTTTATAAATCTATTTCATAATAAAGTGCTTTTTCTTGTCTGTACAAACAGCACACAAGCAAGAAAATTGCACAAGTTATTTTTGTTTTTGTGACCAAAAAGTCCCAATAACTTTGTGATAGTTTGGATACCCATAATAGTGATAAGAGTTGCTATAATGTATTCAGATTATTGTATTGGGCTTCCTGGCAGAACCCCTAGTTAATTTTTGTACAAGTCGAACCTTGCTATTACGAACAGTTCGGGGTGGGGGAGCAAACAATAGTTTGTAAAAACGAAAGTTTGTTATAATGATAATTTTGTTCAAACGAATTCATTTGTCATAACGATAGAAACGCTACGAAAATTTATAAAATGATAAATTCTTTTAAATTATCACATAAAATCAAGTTTGAGCAATATTATCCTGAATAGATATTAACATCACTGGAATGCTGTAACGAATTTTTTCAATAACACTTATTGGTATGTGAGGTAGCAAAAAGATGACAAATTGTGATCAACAGATAATGACGTCAGTCACAAGCGAAACACTTTGCCAGGTATTCCAGGATAAATTTTGTCACGGACTTACATTTTGACCACTGTGGGGGCCCAATATTTTCTTAAAATTCCTCATTGTGCATTTTGTGCGCAACTTACTCTTTTTCTATTTCTGGCTCATTTACTCCACATTTTACATCTCTATCTTTTCTATCTCAAATATGCTAATTCTTCCCCTGCGCATTCTTTTATCTATGCGTGTCCTAGGACTGGTCGATTGTTTGATCTGCACTATTAATAGACTTTCTCACCACCCCCTGCCTAGCATTAATTATTCACACTTTAGTTTCTTCTGTAACCCTTGTAATCACTGGTTACTTGGTAACCTGTGATCCTCTTTCCAATCACTTGTTGTCAAGGTAGTAAACAGTACGTTTGCTATCTTCGACTCTCTTCCTCCTGTCGACTGCTGGACACCATTGCCAGGCAACCGTCTCGCAGCCAGAAACCAGTTCCCCAATTGCCTGATCACATTCCGACTGCACTCGCAGTTCAACATCATTACCCCGGGTGAATATCTTGAACATTCGTTGCCATTTTTATGTGTCTTTGGCTTACCTTGCCCTCAGCAATACGGATACCAGAGACAACATTCTTCTTAAACAACTACACAGGGTTAGAGTACAAGAATCCTACAACTAAATAAATTTGGTTGTTCACGACAACTGGAGAATTCAAATGTCTGAAGCTCGTGTCTGAAGACATTCATCTACGAATCTTCGGGAACCTGCTTGCGCCTTTGAAAAGTGCATCCCGCGTTACAAATTACCATCTTGGAAAGCAATTTCGTGACAATTTGTTTAATAAAATTGTTTAATGAAGTTCTTAACAATGATAATCATCCACACAAAATTGAAAAACGTGACGTAATCTAACATTTCATCCATTTTTAACCGGAAATGTTTGCAATAATGAACTAAGATTTTATTTTTTGTTGCATTTTTGGTTATTTATATTGAAATTCGGTTATAATCAAAGTTCTTTATAACGAAATGCTTTATAATGGGAATAATAATGGGAATGAATATTTTATGGTTTATTTGTGCTCACTTTACTTCAATCGAAACAACTATGGCAACGGAATTGACAACTATGATCGGGTGATATAAACATTACTCTGTGTTACGTAATAACTTACATTGCAAATATGTTGGAATTATGTAACTTGGTGTAATATAAAATTACCATTGAATTTAACAGTCTGAATAATTTTAATTTCCAACAACATCCCACATAACTACTAAGAACAGGGAAAACACAACGCCACAGTTCTATGGCCAACAAACTAAGTCATTTTTAAAAATTTGTTATAACATGGTCGTATATAACGAGGTTCCACTGTACATTACAATATATTGAAATATCAAATATAATTGTGATGGATTTGTGGAGTTTGTGTAATATAGAAACACTTCAGGCAAAATGAAACAGATGATTTAATCCGCCATCGGAAAACAAGATACAAAGTTTTTGCAACAATCTAACTAGCTTACACAACAACACACTAATGCTTACAAAAACATTTTGTGTCAACAACCTATAGCTAATAAACAACTAGCTTGCCCAGTTCATCCTGTCGGATGAACATTTTTTTAAGGGGGCGGCGGCCTTTGTTTCTCATTATTTTTTTTAAAGTGGCTCATAATTTCCAAATCTATTTTTAATTGTATGCCAGTCTGTATGAATGTCTCCTCCGAATTCGCCGGTTACAAAGAGCAATGTAATGGTGAAAATCTGAGGTTGGGTGCTTTTTCCTCAGTTAGAGGGGGGCTGCGCTGCGCCCCTTCTCCTAGATCCCTGCAAACCTCACTTACCCGTTTTTTAACACTAAAATCTGTTTAATTCGACCAAAAACCAAGCAAAATCCATCAAAGAACAACAAAACTCGAGCAAAAGCATCACAAAACAACAAAACTCGAGCAAAATCCATCAAAAAACAACAAAACACAAACTGTGCAGCATAAAAACAAACTAAATTGAAAAAAAAAAATTTGATAATTAAAGAGAATAAACCTAAATTCGCCCAATAACAACTAAAATCAAGCAAATGCGACCAAAAAACCCAAAAAAACCAAGCAAAATCCATCAAAAAACAACAAAATCGAACACAAACTGTCAAACTGATTAAAATTGTAAAAAGAATTGGCAAAATCAAACAAAAATTGAAAAAAAAACCTGTTGAAAATTGAAGAAAATAAACCTACATTGGCCCAATACAACAAAAAATTTACGCCATTAGAAAAAGCGCAAAATTCTGATCGAAAACATTAAAAAAAATTACTTAATCCTTTCTTTTTTGGCTTACAACAGCAAATTCATTTCAAATCAAGGGGTCAAGTAAAACCACTTTTCTAGGTGTAATAAATAAGGACCCACTATGTGAAAAGTGACCAGAAATATGTACCCAAAGTTTTCATTACATTAACTAAACTTGTGTTTGTAGATTGAAATTTCATCATTGATGATAATCTCAGGATCGAATTACCGTTGTGAAAGTAAAAACTTTGTATTTATTTTGCTTCTAACCACCATTTGTCAGTAATCAATAACCGAAGTGTGCTCACAATCCTTGGAAAATTGATTAAGATGCACTTTTGGAGAAATGTGTCACAAACAATTTGTTACTTAATGAAATAAACACTTTTTATTGGCTGGGCATTTGCTTACCTTAATCTGCACTACTTGGAACAAGCAGCACATCCACCGCGTGTTCTAGGAGAATAAGAAACACGGGCACAGTAGAAATAAGTGCGCCACTAAAAGCTGAAAGTCGATATCAGATGACGATTACAAGAGATTAAGATGATTAAAAATGTATTGCTTTCAGATTAAAAATTGTGTTTGAAACCAACTTTGTTGTTGATAGAATATTTCCAATTACTTGTATGAATCGCGTGCCAACTGTTTTGCTTTGAATAATTTAGTTCTCCAATATCAAAAGTTGAGAACGCTTTTATAATTTTTAACATTAAAATCGAAACTATAAATGAGATGGCGGGTTATAACAGTAACAAATGTCAAGACGCGTGCTTGGGAGGAAGTGATGTCTCAGCGCTCGCTTCTTCTTCTTTACATACGCTGTCAATAATGACATTACGGGACATATTCAAACAATACAACAAATTTTGACATAAAACATTACGCCAACTGACGATGCAACTAGTTACAATAACTGTCACTAATTTTTTTTTAATTCACTTAGCAATAAGTGTTATATCTATATCGAAAGAATAAATCAAACGGATCCGAAATGACGTCATCGGTATTCGGGTTTAGAAAATGGCGGACCTCAACCGTCAAATGCTACGAGCGTGAAGAACCGTCGCTGCTAAAGTCGAAACGGGATATCAGATCAGTCCGGGAGTGGCGGCAAATAAAAGACTGGTAAAAATCATGCCAGAAACGATAAAGATATTTGCCGTAGACAGGTATATAGAGTGGGATACATTAAAAAAAATAAAGCGATACCCCATCAACGTCTGAAATAGCGATAGACGACAATGGGATGCAGTGTGCTTGCTTTACAATTGAAAAATCACGGATTTAAACATGGTAAGTTACAATTGTTACGTTTATAAATCAAATTAAAAACATTTTTTCTTGGTTTTGTAATAAATTATCAAAGGAATTTGGGGCGGACAATTGATCGACTGAACTGCGTCAAGTCATTTATCCATTGAAAAAAAGATAAGGAGATTTCAGATTTATAAATATAAATTCTATTGTTGCTTTCAGCACAGGCTTTAGACAAAGATATTGGTCAGTAAATTATTCTTAAAAACTTGTTTTCAAAGTTGTTAAGGAGAATTTCAATTTTATATTTTAACATTTTCTTGACCTGGCAGGATAGAAGGGAAACTTTGCCATTTCGCCATTACAGTAATAGCAGACTGAAAACTGGGCAGAAAACTAGACTTTCTGCCCTGTTTCAGTCAGGTAGGAACCCAGCATTAGATTTCTTTCAATGCAAGAACTTCATACTAATATTTAGAAAAATTTGGTTCCCCAAATTATGGAGTCCCAGCTGATTCGTTTTTTTTACCAGATAAATATATACCATATGTTGTTGTTTAAAATCTATGATTCTTGCATCCTGCTCCCAGGCAGCACAATTTCTAGCAAATTTTTGTTGAAGCAGGAGCTTCAGCAGATTCGCTTCTATCAACCAAAACTTTGGAACTAGTAGCAATTGTACTGCATAGATTTTTTACTATGAGGTAAAATTAAAAGCCTTGGGTCATATGCATTGGGCTGTAAATTTTTACTACGTATTGGCAAATTGTCGAAATTGGCAAATCCCATTTATTGGGATTTTGAGTTAGAACTGGCAGCAGCAGATTGTGTGTATTGGTTTGAAATCAAAAACTCGGCACAGGCCAAATATGCCAAAATATCACATGCTGCTACTGTATTCTACATACTTGCATACGAATGATTGTTGGTCCAAGTGTGTTCCATAACATTTGCTGCAATTCGAGGAAACCTAACTCGACGAAGTGGCAGGAGCCCAGTGTTGAGTGTTGCGTATTGTGGGATTGTTAACAAGGACTAGTGTGTTAAAGTTGAGCATATATACCTGACCAACAGCACGAAGGACTGTATACAGTTTATTTTCTGTTAAAAGCAACAGTGTTGTAAATTTTATGTTGAAGGTTATTTTTCTTTTGACAGAAAATTTTTTTAAAATTTCTTCTGTTGCCGTTAAAGTAGTGACAACAGGAGTTGATTGCCAATAAAAAAAGCGACATTATGGCCATTGATCTTCATTTTAATTGCACATATTTACAACTTCCATGTTTACAACTTTGCTGGGCAATTTGATGCATCCGGTTACAACTTCTGGTCAAGGCTCCACAAGATGTGGGCTGTTGGTTTTTCATCTATACAAGTAGTATACAAAACTGATCTTTTTTGTAAAAACATAAATATTTATAATTAATATCTTATTTTAATCATGCCTTTTATGCCAAATAAACGATGCAGTACAACTTTACAAACGACATATTTTGTCTAGCATTGTTTTAACTAATTTTGTGTTTTGAGCTTTGCATTTTGTCGCTTGGGGTGACATCTAGCCTAGAAGTCAGTTATCAGGAACTTTCTGATAACTGACCTACATTATGGGCAATATTTCGCTTTGTCATACATGATGTCATCTTTACCAGAAAACTAATATTGGTGAATTAATTTCGGATATTCTAATCACAAATGATGAGAATTTATTTAGATGGTGCAGACACTTGTATAAGCAATTGGCCATCAGCATTGGATCAGATGTTGTGGTCCTTTTTCATGGGCAAAAACAAATTTAAATTTCAAAATTGAATGAAGCAGCACAACATTAATATGATTGGGTTTGTTATCATCTTTACTTTCAATGTCCGACATGAGTGTCTTGTTTTCATGGACACAGTTTGGTCTACAAGTACCATGATTGGCTGAAATTCTAAAATGATAAAGAAGCACGAAAATGGGGGAGACTCTTCCAGGACCAATTACTTTTATAAAAACAAATAAGTTGAGCAAAAAAAACAACCTTAAACCCACGCCCAAACCTGTCACAAAAGCAATAAACAACATGGTGTGTCGTATGATGCCATTATGAAATATTGTGTTCACGTAGCGTCACCATACTATCTCGACCAATCATCGTGTGGCATGAAAACAAGACATTCATGTTGGAAATGAACGCAAGCCACTGCGTTTGTAAAAATCAGGCAATTTATAGTAAAATTAAATTTTATTAATGAATTGGAAAATGATAGGTAGTTGGGTCAACCACTGCCCTTGGCAGTTGGACATTAGGAGCACACCCAGTTGCCTGACTGTTCCTTTCATCCCCGAATGTATCTGTCCATTGTTCTGCATTGAAATACATGTGCTGCACATATTGCCCCCCAGTTATATTTTATAGAATTTGTCAATTTTTCATTGATCTGGCTTTCAGCTCCCGCTTAACGACACTGTGTCTGAGGTTATTAGGTTTTTGTTGTTAGTGATCGAAGTATGTAGTGATTTGTTAAGAAAAGTTGTCCAGCATTGCTGAATTTTGTTTTCTTTTATTCTCTTTTTTAGTTGATTGTATGATTCCTTCAGCATATTTTGTTTTGCCCATGCTGCGGTGATGATAGAAGACTTCGTGTAACGTGATAGAGATTGAGACATTGAAATTCCAAATTACTCATCAGTATAATAATTTCCCATTATTATTGACCGTGGAGGAGTTTATGCCCGGACTGCAAATTTCAGCAATTTAACAAGGTAATTGGTTAAATTTTTTACATTTTTACTTTTCCTGATGGGCAAATTGAATTTTGCAACAGTGAATTAGAATTGGTGGTTGGGAAATATATTACTTATAGTCTGCAATGCATATTGTTAGCAGCAATTGATGCTAAAATATGTTTAAAATGTCAGTGACTAATGCTACAAATATTGAAATTGTTCACTGTACCATAAGTTTGTTGCGTGAATGTTATTCATTTGGAATTGTCGGTTGATGGGAAAATCAAGAGACTTAGAACTTGTGTTTTATCAACAATATTGATTACTTTTTATTCTCATTATTAAGTTTAATTTTACAATTTATATGATATCTCAAATGTTGTATTTCGTGTAAGCAACTAAGATATTCTCCTGTTAAAGGACTTGAGATGTGCTCTGCTGGAATCCGAGGCCATTCCCAGCAGAGACCCTTCAGAGACCGTTCAGATACGAGGAGAGAGAGAGAAAGAAAGTGCATTGAAAAGGTGGTTAAGTAGATGCAAAATCAGTTTAGTGACTGAGTCAACCTAAAACTAACACATGACATGAAACAACTAGAGTCCATTTTATAATTTACCATATACGAGATGAAATGCATTTAAAGTTTACAAGATTGGTTTTCAAATGCAGCTGCTGTGTGCTTTTAGTAAGTTATAAATTTATTACTCAACTATCTACATGATGTTGAGAATGTGATTGGAAATAACATATATTGATGGAACACTACATCTGGTTTTACATAAACCATAATTCAACTTCTGTTTATGTATGTAAGTACAAAACAGTGTAGGCGGCACATCACACAGTGCATGCTTCCTATTGGGGGTCGGTTTAGGTTAGGTTAGGTCAGGTTAGTTGACTTTAGGACCACTTCGTTGCTAAACTTAGGGCCTGTATATAAAGTATTTTGAATAAAATGTCCTCACTGACCCACTGAGGAAGACCTGCAAAGGTTGAAAACATTTTGGGTGTTTAGTAGTAACCTCTGTGGTAACTTTTTGTGGTTTTTGTGATTAAATGAAATTCAAGTTTCTTTCTTTTTTTTCTTTAATTTTTTGATTTAAAAAAAAAAGAGATATTTCTGAGGTTGCTGATGCATTATGATCAGTCTTTTTTACTTGCAGAGCCTTTAGTTCCTGTGCAGCAAAGTTTAAATGTTTTCACTTTGCGGTTAAGTATGCATTGAATAAAACTAAATCAGTAATAAGAATGAATACAAGTGCAATTTGTGCTGGAATTTCTGTTTAATTTTAACAAATTGTGTAAGTTGGTCTAAATTAATTATTTTTTGCTGAAATTAACAAAAGTCATGCTATTATACGTGGCGTATTTATAAAATCGTGTTTAACTTGCAGCTTAACATGGTTTTATATTTAAATGTCGTGTATGTGCACCTTGATTTAAATAATTGAAAAGTTAAATAGTGGTTTTGTTGACTTTTGAATCAAATGAAATATTCGATGAAAGAAAATAGTGAGAGACCGGTGAAAGAACCCAGAATCGATCCAATTTGACAGAGTAATTTGACAACGGTAATTACTTTCTGTTCTTCTATTACTTCTCGGATGTTGCTGCTAATGCTGTATGAAATTTGAGCCTCACTCCAGTAAGCTCTTTTAATTGCTAATGGCAGGAATATTGTTTCTTCACAGCGTGCGGTACAGGAACAGTCTTTCTGTGGATCTGTTTTGAATTGAGTCTCCAAATATTGTTTGGTAGTCTTCTTAGCTGTTATGTGGTCTTGACAATATGGTAGCGAACTGTTTTCCATAAACGGTAATCTAATAGAATAACATGAACAGTTTCAGTGTATTTCTATTATTTAATAATGATTTCAGCTTAATAGTTTGAAATTGTATAATGATTTGGAGTTCATAGTCTTTGTTGCTGTTGATGTACAAAGTAATATTTTAAATTAATAGAAACTCACTTGCATTCGAATGATTGCTGTTCAAGCTTCGTTTTGTAACATTCTTGTTCACATTTGGAAACAAGTTCATTTGCTTGACAAGGATATTTTGGTGTGTTTATTCGAATTAACTGAAAAATAATAAATTTAATAGCTAACAGTGCAGTTTTAAATATTTGGAAATCTTACAGTTTGTCGGGAAATATCAATTTCAATGTTACTGTGTGCGTAAAAAATATGTTTGAGGTGAAAAAATTGATTTTGCAGTACAATGAAGTTCTACAATGAATACAAAGAAATGAACATCTGTATGATAAATGAATTTACATAATATATCTCACTGGATAATGTGAGAAAAACGGGTACAGTTCATCAACATCAAACTCTATCATGTTTCTTTTTGGAAAATATACCTCATCATCTGCAAACATTTAAAAATGAAATAAAGTATTTGAGTTTTGGTAATTATTTGGGTTTGTACTTTTCTGAAACACGGTGCACATTCCAAACGCTGTTGACAAGTATGATACATGTAGGTTTCCAATTCGGTCGAACCGGGACTAAAATATTTGGTAAAGCAATTGTTAAGTGCCAATAAAATTGTGAAATGCCGGATTAACAATTAGGCACAGTAGGCACGGTCGTTTGATCCCCATGCCTTTTACGGGCCCCACGACAATGGATCAGAATAATAACAATTGGATATTGAAAGAAAATTACCCCACACGTTTTAGAGGGACCCACGTCAACGGATCAAAATAATACTGATTTGGTATTGAAAAAATTTAAGAAAATGCCAATCAAGGTTTTTTAATTTGAGAGGGGCCCGAGTGATTTCGACTACCTAGTGGCCTCTACAGGGTTTAATCCGCCACTGAGATTGTGCTATATGTTTTAACTAATGTATGAATGTTGTTGACTGAACGTAGACTTTCCCTGCAATTTAAATATTGAATTTAGTCGTTTTGGTCAATTAAAGTGTTGAATTCAGTCATTTTGGTCAATTAAAGTGTTGAATTCAGTCATTTTGGTCAATTAAAGTGTTGAATTCAGTCATTTTGGCCAGTTTAGACCCAAGTTGTAAAGAATATCGTATTGCATTGGCATCCCACGCTCAATGAGAGCATTCATGGTATATGCGAGCGTGATTTAATATTTCAATTACTTACAGGGGTCCGCTTAGAGTGCTTCCATAATTCGAGCGAATTGTTTGCGAATTCAGATTGCGGATGGAGTAAATCAATGAGTTGGTGATTAGGGCAAAGTTGGTTGTCACGGCAAACTTTTCCATAGTATAATTGTAACATCAACTTTGCTTCGATTATTTCAGAATTATCGCTACAATCGACAATTAGTGGAAAATGAATAATGTCATCTCTTACGAGACTAACAGTTTTCATGAGTGGAAAATCAAAATAAGTAATAATTTGATTGTAAACATTATAAACCGACATGAGGATCAGAATTGTGAAAATCGATATTTTCAGTTTCTGCTGGAGGATGGAATTGTTTTTGTTTTTCTGTTTTTTTTCAAGAATTGTCAGAATTTTGTGTTTCAACTTGGAATTTGTATGTGTCATTTTTCTGAACTTCATAACGGGCATTTCACAGCTGTGAATAAATATTTTGACGAGTGATAAACAAGACATTCCGAAATAGAGTCCGATGTTTCCACCAATGTCGCACAGTAAAGAAATTATGTCATATGAAAAGCGTTCTTGCAATGTTCGGACATAATTGTTGATGATGAAAACTTCAATGGTAGATTATGTTTAGTTTTGTCACTTTGCATACATCAAGACATTCGCAATATTTGATTAGATTAGTTTTATCGAGAAATCTTCGCCACATTTTGTATTGCTTTCTTAGGTAGGTGTCATTGCATTTTGGAAGGTGGTTTCCTGGTTTGTAAAACGGAAATCTAAAAAAATAAGTCCAGGTACAGTAGGTGCATTCATCAAGAATCTGGGGTCGTTTCCTTGAAACACGTTTCCTTGAATTCGAGGAAATGAGTTATTTTAAAAGAAAGTTCGAGGAAATGGGATTAAATGAAAAAATAGGAAAAAAAATTGAAAAAGTTGATGTTGTATTCTGAAACTGCTTTTATTTAGAGTTATCCAATTATCTTTCTTTGATCTTTGTACAATGAAGGCGCAAG
>JAQIXU010002550.1:0-11622 GCA_034701245.1 Strigamia transsilvanica
GGGGGTGACACCCGGCGGCCGCGATTACAAATTTTAATCATATTTCAAACAATTTTTGACAGATTTTAATCAATTTTCGACAGATTTTAATCAATTTTTGGCAAATTTCAATCAAACTTCTACAAATTTCGAGGGGTGACACCGTTTTCGAGAGGTGACACCAAAATTGTGCAAAATTAAAAAAAATTTGAATTTTTTTTGCATTTTTTTGCATTTTTTGTGCACTTTGATGCATTTTTTTGGGTTTTTTAGGGGGGGGGGGGGTGGTGACACCATGAGTACCGCCCCGGGTGTCACCCATGCTAGCTACGCCACTGGCTACAGTGTTCTGCCGTGCAGCTCACGGCGTTCTTGTGCCAATCAAGTCACTTCCATCGCATATATCACTCTCTCTCTCTCTCTCTCTATCATTCGGACGTACGGAACATGCCAAGCCTTGCGACCTTGCGTGTTGCCAGTCACGTCGGAAATGCGGGGCCCACCGGTTAGCGCACGAGCCCCCATTTCCGGTTTCGCCCTGCAAGAGGTCCAAGGACCTCTTCCGGTTTGCAGCTCCACCTAGTGGCGTGGAGCTGCTGCCCCTGTGCAGGATACTATTGTATACCTTGCTGTATATTTCCTCTGGGGCTTCACATCCATCTACATACTCTTGAAGACATGATTATTCCGTTATTAGATTTTGTACATCCGTGGTGAAAAGTAATACGCCCCAACATCTTATACAGTTTGATAAATTTCATTCTTATGCATTTCCTACATTGGCCACACACATTTTTCAAAAAATCCAGGAGGATCTGGTGGTTGGTAAATACGGATTCTTCACCTAGCCAAACACTTTTCCTTTTCGAGGACAAAGTAGAGTTTAATATTACAAATTTGTTCAATTGGTCTGAAATATATAAATTCAATTGCTAAAATGTTTTCAATTTGTTGCATGTTTTTTAACAAAATTATTTTAAAAATATTTACCTAAAATTAAGGATTAAATTTCCCTCCAAAAGAAGAATTCCTGGGACTCTTTCAGGTGATGTTGCCACAATGTTTTGAATATCACACAGTAGTTTCTCGAACTCCACACTTGATACAACTGATAAAAAGAAAAAAAGTTGATAGAGTTTTAACATAGGATTCATCTTTCTTACTGGACCAATTTGCATGATTCAATTCTGGTATTATTACATGTTAGCTGCTGTTTTCTGGCTGTCACATGAAAAAAATGTCAATTAATTTTTATTGTTTGATTACAATTGAGTTTGAAATTGCAGTACTCACAAGGAAATAATCATCTTGGCTCAACTGCACAACTGGAAAAGGCAAGTTTTCAGATAACTTTTTTGTTAAAGAGGTTTTTCCACCACATGTGACTCTGGAATATCAGTGTGTACATGAAGTGTGTATGAAATACGAATGTTTCTGTATTTACCCTGATATTGCTACTATAAGCCAATTTTCCATTTCAATGATAGCAGAACGATGTGAGTTATACAGATTAGTGTGTCGTTATATGGGAAAACTAAACACGAGGCTGAAGTGAGTTGGTTCGTGGTTGGCTTGTGCGCCGACTGGTGGCAAAAAATTGAAGCTCTATTCCAGAAAAATACAGCCAACTGCTACTCGGGTTACTGCAGTATGAGGTTTTACTGGAAATTTACTGCAATTACTAGAGATTTATTGGATTTACTGGAAATCTGTAACGTTTGGTTGGATTTACAGCCCAAGATTTACCTACATTTCCTGGAATTTTAAAAAAAAATTACTGCATTTACTGGATTTACTGCAACTCGTAAAACTTCGCCAACAGGGGTCTCAAACACACTGTTAAGTGAGTTTTATGTCCGAAAAACACTGATGAACATTTTATTTTCCTCATTTTCAAGTGAAACGAATAAAAATAAACACAGATTATTTGTTTTCTGAATTTTTCCTACACTGCACTCGTGCGCCACCGTCATCTAGAGCTGTCCGGAACATTGTCTTCGTCCCGATCTTTTCTATAGCGTGACGGTTTGGTATACTGTATTTCGTGTGGCCTCGGGTTTTGTTCTTACTGTATAAAATTATTTGTCGAAACTTTGGATATTTGTCTTTCAACTGTTCCCTCAGCAAATACTACGATTTGCACTTCTATACATTATTCTGCTTTGCTGTTTCGGTGTTTTTTGAGTTCTTTTTGTATGGCAGCGATTGCTAGCATTAGCAATTTCGCAAATGGCGGCTGTCGTGTTTTATTGTTTCTTTGTCAGCTCACTCAGTTGACGTTTCAACAGATTTTTATTGACTGCATGCATTGTAGGACCACATTTGTATTCAAAAATGTGGCATTTTCATCATTTTTTGTCGATAAAAGATCATTGTTCCACATTTAAAAGCCATTATTCAACTTGCAAAAGTTGTGGCAGTGTCATTCACTACTGATTTGACAAAGTTAAAATTACATTTATTTGACAAAGTTAAAGTTACATTGATTTGACAAAGTGAAAATTACATTACAGTGGAACCTCGCATAACGAGTATAATTGGTTCCGGAGTGTTACTCTTAATGCGAAACACTCGTTACGCAAAACCATTTTTACCATAGAAATTAATGTAAAATGCGATAATGCGTTCCATGCCGAAAAAATACTCAAAAATTGAAATTTTCAAAAAAAATACTCAAAAAACGTTGTGTAACATTTATTCAAAGAAAAATACATATAAATTGTTAACATACCTAATTTCTTCGGGAACATTTTCACAAAAAAATCACAAATAATGTCTGAACACAAGTTTGGAACAATGTGTGATCACGCACAAAGAGTTCTAAACACAGACAATGACAAAATTGCATTAGTTTTAAAATGACAAAATTGCATTAGTTTTAAAATGACAAAATTGCATTCGTTTTAAAAAGACAAAATTGTATTAGTTTTAAAATGACAAAATTGCATTGGTTTTTAAAATGACAAAATTGCATTGGTTTTTAAAATGACAAAATTGCATTGGTTTTTAAAATGACAAAATTGCATTGGTTTTTAAAATGACAAAATTAGTTTAGTTTTTAAATGACAAAATTTCATTAGTTATTAATTGATAAAATAGCATTATTTATACACCACTTGCTGTGTATTTGCCTGTGCCTACAGAAGTTACACGCTTCAATTAAAGATCTTAATACATTTGATTAAGCACTGATAGTATTAGTAAGCTTTGCACAATAATCATGTCTCTGTTTATATCTCTATCAATTAAAATAATCAATGACAGAAAAAATCGAGAGACCAGTCAGAATGCCAATAACAGATCCAATATTACAAAACAATTTTGCAACTGAAACTGTTCTATTTTCTTCAATCAATTCTCTTACATTGTCTTCCACACTGTATCTGGTGGTTGTTCTCCCACTAGCAATTACCTCTATTACTACCGGGTTGAAAATGGTTTCTCGGCAGCGCGCCACACAAGAACATTCTTTCTGAGGGTTTGTCTTCATTTGAGTTTCAAAATATATTTTTTGCGTTGCTTTAATTGTTTCTTGAGCAGAGCAAAACTTCAGCTTGATATCTTCCATAAATGGTAATCTATGAATTATTGAAATGATAATTTAATACAAATTAACAGCTGGGCTTTTCAGGAAGCAACATGAACCAATTTTGCATGAACTTAAATATTATCATTAAGGAGGCGGGAACAAAGGTCACAAAACGAATGGCAAAAGAGGAGGCAAGAAATACAGTGACCGAGCGATGATGGCAATCGAAATCCAAGACAAACAGCCAACAGAGCAGGCATTGACCAGAATCGAAACAGAGTAGCAAGGATGCAAAATTAGAAAAATGCCGAACGACCGAAGACGAAGTTAGTGCCATGCAGTAACCAGAACTCTAGAATAATGTGATTAGCAAAATTAGTGCGATAATAATTATCATAACCTGCACAAAATTTGTTGTTCCAGTTTGGAAGAATAACATTTCTGTTCGCATTCTGAAACTTTCCTGTTATTACCACAAGGGCTTTTTGGGGTATTTAGTCGAGCAATCTATGTGGAAGAAATCTTTTGTAAACAATAGAACATTTTACAGACTAAAATACTAATCTACCGTTTGACGGGAAATATCTAATACAGTAAAAAATCCAGTGTATGTGAAAAAAATATGTTGAGGATGAAAAAATTGGTTTTGTGGCAGAATGAAGTTCTAGAATACACAAAATTGGAATATTTTATTTTATTAAAACGTTAAAAAAAATCTCACTGGTTCAATTCTATGGAGGATTTGTTCACGTCGGTAATAATAACTATAAACGACTAGATTGTTTAATTTTGGAGTAAACAGCACATCCCCTAGAAAGATTAAGTAGTAGGAAGAAAAAATTATTCTGTGTGGCCTGTTTTAGGCAAAAATAATTGGAATTAAGCAATATTTATGTATAGAGGTCAAATTTTTGCTACCTTTCTTGAAAACAGTGCATAGTCCAAAAATTGTTGACACGTCTGATGTACTGACATTCCGGTATGCAAACTTACGAAAAAGTAAACAATAGTAGTTTGCATACAAATTCACGTTCTTTGAATATTCATTTGCTTACTTTATCTTTTTTTAGATGTCTTTCATGGCTTTTGAAATTAGAAGAAACATTCCATAATTCCAATGGCCTGTTAGCAAATACTGATGATGGGTGAAGTAAATCAACGAGTTGGTAATCGTTCCAATTAGCATTCATTTTTCTAGCAAAACGCTTTTTAGCTCGTACTATTTCATCATTTTCTCCGCAGTCAATAATTTGTGGAAAATGTATGATTTTGTCCCTGACGAGACTAACGGTTTTATCAAGTGGATATTCAAAATACAAATCAATCAAATCGTATACGTAATAAACTGAAAGAAGGGACAGTAATAAATATATGGTGGTTTTCATTAGTTTTTTAACAAATGATAGTTTTTCTTTTTTCTGATTCCTTCCGAGTATTAATTGGATTTTTTCCTCCAACTTGAAATCTGCTTTTGTTGTTTTGTTGGACTTAACGAAAGACGTTTTGCAGCAGTGAGCAAACATTTCAATGAGTGTTAAGCAAGACATGCCAAAATAGAGGCCAATGATTCCTCCAATATCACACAAGAAAAAGATGATATCATAAGAAGAACGTTCTTGCAATGTTCGAACATAGTTATTCACAACGTACACTTCAAGAGTATCTTCTTTATAAGGCATTGTGATAAATGATATTCTTTGTTGCGTAATATCACATACAACGAGACAGTTGCATTGCTGAATTACATTTTTGTGAGTAAGTGATAATACCGTCCCGCGCTGCTTTCCAATTTCAGATTGATTGCATTTTGGTAGCTTTCGTGCTTCATAAAATAAATATCTGAAACAAAGAATGAGAAAAATTCCTTAGCTTTATCCTTACCTTGATTCTTGACTTATGGTCATTCATCTAATCATGACTACAAATTGTAAAAGCTTGCAATGTGATATTAGAGAGATTGTGGAAGGGTAGGTACGTGTGCATTACAAAAATGGAGTTATACTCTTATAGTTTTATAAAACGGTATATCTATAATCAGGGCCGGATTTAGGTATTGCGGTTTGTTTCTTGCACATTACAGCTAAACAAACTGAGCCAATCATAGTAATAAATGTGATATGATAATTTGTTCAAAATTCACAGCGAAATTTGGACCGAATTTCAGTCTCACATGAAGGATCACATGAACAGTAACACACATTATTGAGCTTGTGATTTGCCTAACCAATGGGAGTTTGTCACCAGTTTTCTAAAACACAGTATAGTGTATTGAGTTCAGCAAAGTTCAATATGGTATTAGTTCAGATTGACTTAATGCATTTGACATGCACCATTAAAATAAATTTGCGGTTTCAGTTTTTCATTAAAAAACCAGTTTTCGATTTTAGATAAACCACAGTCCCAATGTCTACTTATCAGTTTAATATACTGTACATAGCATAATATACTGTAGCTGATTGTAAGTTAATTTTCAAGAAAGCATAGTTAACCATTGAGATCTAATGACATCAGCTTTTTCCATTCCGTCTTTTAGATGCTAAGTCAAGGCAAGGTGGCAAGGATCAAAGCCAGAATGTTGGACAGTTTTTTTCAAGGCTCAAGGAACTGGGCCAATACTCACGCCATTGATTCTCAATTGGTTTCCATGCAATTGATAGACAGAATGTAACTGAAGGGAATTTATTTAGCTTGCAAATGTTTCAGCAGTTTCCAAGATTTTTGTAGTAATAACATCTTACAGTACCTGCATTTCATTTTTTTCAGGAAACATGCTCGCAAGCACTTATGTAAGTCATCTATATTGCCACATGGTTTTTTTCTTGTGCTAATAAAGTGATACTAAAACAAGTTTAAATGCAATTAGTGATTGAGTTTAGACACAATTATTTTTGTTTTCCGACATGCATCGTTAAAATCATCTTAAGCATATTTCATTTTCTTGTAGAATAGACAAACAACATATATTTTTGAAATGTTGTAGAACTAAACAATGCATGTTTGACACATACAACAAATATCTTCTTTTGCTGCAAATGAGCTTAAATTCTTACCTTCTGCATGATTGTTCTAGCAGTGGTCACTCGCCCTCTTAATAGCATAAATTTTGCTCCATCAATGTTTAAATGATATGCTACTGGTGAAGAATCTATTAACACCTTTAAATAAAAAAAAAATAATAAGAATTGTTTTCAAAATTGGCTAGTAAACCAATGGATTTCTAGGTTAGATAAATAAAGTTAGTTTTCATTGCTAATTAAGACAAGCCAGGCTAGTGTTTACTGCAATTAATGTAATTATTAAAACACATACCACAACAAATAAGCATGATTCGGGAAATTTTATTTTCATGACCATCTTGTAATTTTGATTTCCAAATGGAAAAGAAGATGCTAGAGGGAGATGAATTTTAAAATATAGATTACTTAATTTTTGTTGACTTACGACTAGAAACTTGTGCTGTAGGGACAATGGATTCGTACAGTTCAACTGTAAGGTTAACTCGTGATTTCCTCTACAAAGATTAAATTAGATTTTGGATTAAATATTTAAGTTCCAGATCACAGAAAGAATGAAATTTATTTACTGCTGAAAAGTAGGCATCTTTTAAGTAACTTGTTGTTCTAAAATATTGTATTGCAACTTCGTAGATATGCTTTTTGCCAGTAGGATCCCTACTACATTGCTCTTCATTTATGAAGTTATTAAATTCTTGTGTAGTTTGTGGATAAAAATAAACAAATGGGAAAGAACCATGTCTTGTTTCAATAAACATGGCATCAATTGCTGTTGGTTCATCCATGTAATGCAATAATCGTTCTGCACTATGGTAAACACAAGCCGCTACATTCATCAAGAGTAGAATGACTAGTAGTATACGAAGAATTGTTTTCTTTCCTGAAATGTTCTCTAGGGATTTGAGGAATGATGGTGTATCCGTTTGTTTCGTGAGAATATTTCTGACAAGCTGTTGTATTTTTCTATGTCTACGTTGTCGAATCGGGCAAAATGGTTGGATTGCATTCTGGACTTCCATGGTTTATTTGTCTCAGAACTATCTGCATGGTTTTAAAATGCAAAACATGTAGATCCATCAGATCATTAGAAAATAGATTAATTTATTTTAAGAGTTTACGACCTACTGACAATCTTTCCCACAAAATGTCAGTGGACCTAGTAGTGCACCTCCATTTAGAAGAACAACTTTAGACTCCATGACAACACCGAAATAATAAGCAAACTGTTGACCAACTAAACATGGTGTGATTATCTACTCACAGTGTAGTGAGCAGAAATAACCACACCAAACATCACTACGAAAAACTATAACTCTATATGTACGTGTCGTAATAACAACAAAATTTAAAAAAAATTAATTTAATGTCGCGTTTGTTTTGTGAACAGTGTTGGAGAAATAAATTTGGTTTCAATTACCTGAATCCGATGCTACCAAGTGGATTTACTGCAAGACAGGCGTGTTAAACCTTCCTTCCAGCAGCCTCCATGTTGTACAAAGGCGTGGTTTTCTGACCTAGTTCTTTTTTGAAATTAAATGTAAATTCTGGTAGATTATTAATTGCGTGTATAGAATACAAACGATTTGGTTAATAAGGAAATTATAGATCGTACCAGTAGGAGAAATCTCTTTCAATGGTGAGGAAATCAGTGAACACCGAGCAGCAAATAACAAAAAGATAATTCATTAATAAAAGTACAAAATGAGAAGAACGAAATTTGAATATACAGTAACTGGTCAGGTTTCATCGATCGAGAAGGAAAAACTGCAGCCAATAAATTATAATATACGTATATAGAAACTAATTAATTAGCAAGAAAATGGAAGATTTCAATATGCAGGGGGTTCGGTTTAAAGTGTTGCAGGCAAATCCCAGAAGAATAAACCAGAAATTCAATAATCCGTTGAAACAGTTAAAGCAGAAGTATTAAGTGGTGATTTCAATTTCAATGGCACTATGAAAATTGACCTTTGACCTTGGAATCATGGCGTACTTTTTTGTAATTTTTAAACTGTTTGAGATTTAGGAAAATGTTGAATTACAATGTTGTATAGCATGGTTTGTTTGCTAGGAAAAAATTGCGTTTTCCAGATTCTAAGTTATGTGATAGCTGAAAAATACCTAATGAATGTATTGCACTGTAGCATCATTGTTTCAGACGGCAATCACTGCAAAAATAAAGGAAAAACCAGGTTTTCATGTCACATTCTCATCGTCGTTTTTCCGCCTCGTGCAATGTGTACTGCTCATTTTCGTGCACGAAATGCGCAGACAGAAACATGCGCGAACTTCATTTCGTTTTGCCTGTGCCATCTCGAAAATTCTGCCTGGATGGATGGATGGTAGCCTGCAAATAAAAAAGGACTTAATTTTATTTTTCGCACTTATTCATATGGAAATCAATTAATTTTTATACGCCAACTTTTAAAAATTTGTTTTTCAAAGAATGGCCTTTTGCGACTATTTTCCTCCCCTCCTTGAAAATTGTTCATCACTAGTTTGTTTTGGACGGACAGAGCATGCACGGTCTTACAACCACGCGTGTTGCCTGTCACGTCGGAAGTACGGGCCCCACTTCCGGTTCCACCATGCGAGAGGTCCGAAAACCTCTTCTTGTATGCAGCTCCACCTGGTGGTGTGGAGCTGCCCCAAGGCGATGCCTGATGCGGTTAGTGACCAGTGTCCGGTCACAAGTCAACAGTCGATTTGGTTTGTTGCACGATCCAGATCGGGATCGATCGTCGACAAGGGCGATGTCACCATCATCAAATCGCGCACTGTCGGGAAGGAACAAAAGCAACAACAATTACAACACATTTTATTGCTACATTTGTTTATTAATCTGTTAAAACTGATTAGTCGACGTTGGTACTGCTAATCTGAACTAGTTCATGCCCAGTTAGTGCGGAAGTCGTACTTAGAGTTCCGTGCCTTTTCGCATCGTCCTCCCGACCGGGCTTGCAACGCGCAACCCGTTTCCAGGGCCACCATTTCGGCCGGTTTGGACAAAACGAATTTTGGTACACAATTCGTCGTACGTACGAAGGTTTACAGACATATATCACGAAGATGAAGAGTCCTTGCAGCGCATTAATGAGATCGGCGAAATACCAATCCTCTCTGTCGCCATCCACGGCCCACGAAATCAATTCCATGATCCAACAAACGCCCGTCACGACCACCAATTTGAGGTAGAGTTGCAATCTGCGCGTACAAATAAATCAATTAACACACTTGTACGGACTTACAACTCCAAATTGCATAATTACAGCTGGCTTTGCATTTTTCTGTTGACGTTGTTGACAGCTTTGCTGAGTTTGTAGACGGTCAGGATGAAGAGTAAAACGTTGGCCAGCAAAACGATGGCGATCGGGCCGTGAAAATAAACGACCGTGGTCCATTTATCGCTTCTGTCGAACCAGCAATGTTGTCGCAAATTCGGATGGAAAGACTGCACGTCGGATTTCTCCATGCCCAAAGTGACCATGCAGATGAGCGAAGGACAACCCCAAGCGTACGCGCAGTACACGATAAACCGACGCATGCTCGTGCGCATGTCGCAGTTCCAGCGAACAAACAGGTGGATCGCTTGCACGTTGATCCAGAAGAAGGAGGCGAGCAGCGTGAACTGCTGCAACAGTGCCATGATCAAGCAGCCGCTCTCGGTCAACTCGGTGATGACGTTGCGAATGAAAAGCAGCACGTGGGCGAGCGCGAGGATGACCAGGTGGCACAGCAGGATGTAGTTGTTGCGGATGTTGAGCCCGGGGATGAGGATCGACAGGACGAACGTGAGGATCAGACTCAGCGCCGAGATGGCGTGCGCGACCAGGAACGTGGACTCGACGGGCGTCTTGTGCTGGTCGAACGCCAGCTGCGAGATGCACACGACCGCCTCGGACTCGCCGCTGAATTTCTCCAAGAAGAATTTGCCCAGTGGGTAGAGCGTGTTGTGCGGTATGCTTAACAAGGACCTCGAGTGGTTGTGCAGTTCGAACTCGGTGGCGTCCAAAAGCCATTTCCGGCACGCGATGAAGTCGGGGTCCAGAGGGTAGCAGACGAGCGCCGTCTGCAGGTGCGGGTCGATGAAGAACGCGTCGCGGGGGATGCTGATCGACAGGTTGGTCAGGGGGTAGCCGGTCGAGTCGAGTTGGAATTCCTCGGCGGTCAACTTGACCACTTTGAAGAGCATCTTGACTTCCGGTTGGGACGCGGCCGGCTCGGGCGGGGGTTGTAGGTTCAGGTGGATGTGGCGGCATTCGCGCATGCACGATTCGAGGCTCGTGTACGCGTTGTGGTTCTCGCACGTCGTGAACGGGTCTTCGTACTCGAAATCTTCATCGTAGTTCGCGCTCGATTTGGATAGGAAAAAGAGACACGCGATGAGGATTGGCTGCGTTCGATGCAACTTCATGTCGCTGGAGGAATGGAATAGTTTCGCAGCGTTGCATTTCGGAAGTCACGTCGGAAATAGAAGTTAAGATTACGAGAAAAAAATTTACTGACATTTGCATCGAGCCTCTTAGAAAGGTTTCAGAAAGGTTTTAGAAAGTCAGTCAACCATTAAATTCTGTAGCATAGTGGCACTGGCTACAATGCTCTAAAAAACATTGTTAATGCAACACAAGTGCCAAAAACACTCAGGCCAAATCATGGCAGACGGTGCCAAGTGCCAAAAAGAAACATTTCAACAGTTTTTGCCAGTTTCGACAGAATGCGAAGGTCCACATGCTGGACATTGGCTACATAGGGATGAAGATTAGGAGTCCTGACCTAATGTGTTGGGCCCTTCCATGGACAGGAAGTGCATTCCAGATTGCTGAGCCAGAGGACTGGGAGAGACACTTCTTGCTGAACTCTTGTCTGGAGTCTGGACCAAATGTCCAGTAAGAGCAACCAGTGACCACGCGGTCACTTGACAGCCATTTTGGGACCAGGATCGACCGGGACACGCACGACGATCATCCGACATTTCGCTGGGCCGCCTAGACGCACGATTTACGATGCGCATGCCAGTGAAGGCTGTGGTGACCTCGAGAGCCCCAAAATGGTTTCTCGAGTGTTCACTGTGTTTCTCTTAAAATATTAAATAATATTTTA
>JAQIXU010002551.1:0-11617 GCA_034701245.1 Strigamia transsilvanica
ATAGACAAATCATACACTTGTTAAACCCGTTATTTAATTACAACAATCAAACACACATTGCTGGATAATTCCCAACAACTTTTCTGTAAACTTGGGATTTTCTCCTTGTTTCATCAGAACTAAACCAAACACGAAACATCACACACTGCAGTAAAATACCTCCTCAAGATCAGGCCTAATTCAACACAATGATAGGATTGACAGAGGACATAATCATCTGCTCGGTGATATCCGAAAGGCAACTTCTCCCAGTCCCACGCTGGTGAAACGTGGAAATACGGTAGGCACTATTCTAACGGATTTACTCCGGACGAATACGCCACCCCAACATTGCTGCGTCAGCCACGCACGTGGATTCTCGCAGCAAGCAACAAGTAGCAGGCAGCCGGCACGGTTGGAAACGACCGAGCCGCTCGAAGAAGACGAAACCCCCTAGACAACTACGAGGCCACGATTTAAGTCTCCGAAAGGAGCAGTCAATCGCGTTCCGACGAGGAACTCGAAGGGACCCAAGAACGAACCAAGACGACGCCATTACGACCACGCGCGAAGGCGAACCGTGTTGGATTTCGAACAATATTTTTCTCCGAAATAAAGTTCATACGAGTTAATTTCATTTATTCGATTATTTAATCGGTTTTTCTATATGCGGTTAGCATATCTTGTTTTATATAAATGATTAGTCTCGTTTACGGATGTCCCTTTTGGACTCCGTACTATGTATATTTCTCGGATGGCTTTTCTAGCCTTCCGTAGTTATGTATTTTCGTTTTTCGCCACTAGGCGATTTTTTATGTAATTTTTCACTCTCTCGATTCGTTTTTGATCGAGCACGGTGTGCGGTTTAAATAAATGATGTTTTCATTTTCTAATCTCGGGTGTCAGCTCTTATTTATGGTCCCATTCCTCAACATGGTAGCAGAGGATGGTTTCTACTGCTGAATTAGGACATTTTCGTGAGTTTTTACATCGATTTGCATTCATTTTCGGCTTTGTTTTCCCGGATCATCGATTACTCGCGTCTGGCAAAATGGCCGCCCGAGATGTAATTTTCCAGTGCAAACGACCTTTCGAGATGTCTCCCGTCGAATTTACTGAAGTTTTCGGTTTGTTTTCGATGGCGGAAGCACAGTATAAGTGCTAGGAACGATCTCGTAAGGTTTTTGGATTTTTTCCGTGAATTTTTCGAATTTTGGCGACCGTTTTTGATCGCGAGTGCGTACGAGCGTCTTTTGAGCGGTTTTCGACCCGAAATTCTATTTTTCGACGATGGCAACGAACTCAGGACATTCCAAGGAACATTTTGGTACGTTTTCCAAAATTTTTCGCTGATTTTTCACCGAGTTATTGCGAATTTGTCGCCGAGTGCGTTTTGTGAAGTTCCCGCCGCTTATCGCCGCCGCTGATGCGGAGCCAACTCCGACTCCGACTCCGACCCCGACTCCGACGCCAACTCCGACTCCGACTCCGCTTCCGCCGCTCCCGCCGAGGTTTTCGTGCGTTTTTCAACGCGGATGCGACATCGCGAGTGCCGCAACTTATCGAGTTGGATTTTTGTGTTTTTCCCGTGGTTGTGCGCCGATTTTCAAGAAATTTTCGAACATTTGCACCATGACAACTATTATTATGAACAATGTTGACATTCTTCTTTCAATTTCAGACATTTTCAGCGAGATTCGGCTTGTAAGCGCGTGAAGCGTTTTCTCCGAAGTTTCGTCGATCTTTTCCGAGTTTTTGCACTCCGAGTGCACTCGAGGTCTGTGAAAGACTTAGTCAACGTGGGATTCGCGTTTTCGGGTAGTTTTCCCCCGAACTTTTTCTCGAAATCTTATTTTTTCAGTATTTTCATACTCATAGGTTGTCGTGAAACTCTGTATAATATTAAGTTTTTGTGTGGGGACATTTAGCATCTTCGATTACCCTCCGGTCAGTCGACCACGTAATCGTCGTATTTCATGCCGATCTAACCCAGTATAGACTGGGACATTCCCGCGGCTCAGGTGCCAATCGGAGATCCCTTGCTGGTGTCGGTTTTTGAGTATTTTCTCCTTCTTAGAAGGATTGATCCCGGGTTGTGTGAAATTTTTCGCCTATTTAGCTTCATTTTGGTGGGTCCCACATATTTCTTGTGTAATTCCGACCAATTTTCATTTCGGCAATTCCGCTCTTCGATATTGGTATGGCCGAATCATCGACTTCTGCGCCGTCGTCCGTGCATTATGCCATCGACAAATTAGGCGCAAACAATTATGAGTCGTGGTCGCGTAATATGCGCTTATTATTGCTCGAGAAAGGTGTCGACAAGTTTATCGACGCAAAGGTTCCTGTCAAGGGCGACACGTGGACCCTCGAGCAGGTACAGCGGTTCGATGACAGGGCTTCACGAGCGAAAGCGTTGCTCGGCCTGTTCGTCGAGCCGCAGTACCAAGATATTGTCCTCGCCTGTGATAGCGCGCGCGCCGCTTGGTTGGCACTTCAGGCCACCTTACAACCCTCGACCCGCGCGCGTAAGGCGCGTATGCGCCATGAATTTCTACAGATGCGTTTAAATCCGGGCGAGGACATGTCGGTTTTTTTAAGCCGTGTGAGGAAGGCCAGGGCCGACCTCACTGATTTAAAAGTTACTTTCAGCGACGAGGATGTCGCGTATCAATACCTCGCTTTCCTCCCCGAGTCGTACGAGGCCACCGTACAAACGATTTATCATTGGCCCGACGACCAATTTACGATGAAAAATGTGGGGAAGCACCTCGTATCGGAATACAATCGGTTGAAGATGAAGGAAGTGTCGGTTTCATCCACATCTCTTCAATCTTTTGGTTCGGGTTCAGGTTCGGGTTCTTTGAAAAGTCCGCGGCCCATTTCTCAAGTCAAGTGTTTTAATTGCGGGGAAATGGGTCACTACGGTAACAAGTGTAATAAGCCCAAAGTTGCGGGTGCGGCTCCTGCACAGTCTTCCTCGAGTCGAGGTAAACGCTCCACCTCTCGCAGTCGGCGAAGTGGGCGCGGTGGTGCAGTGCAGCCCACCCCTTCGACCAAACCCACGTCTGGGTACGCTTCGGGTTTATCGTTTTTTTCGCGGGCCGAGTCCAATGTGTCGCGGGGTTCACTAGACGAGTGGCTCGTTGACTCGGGGTCTGATAGAGTACTTGTATTTATTTGTGTCATGCACCAATGATGTGTAATTGTATTTTAGCGTATCTATTCATCCTGGTTTTAGTTGCTGTGCAATCTATTTATATGTATTTATTTTGACAAGAGACCTGCCACCTGGTGAGAGTTGGTGACAAATGTTCACTCTTATGTTTTGTAACCAGCTGGTAGGATGTGTAGGATTTTGCTGGTGTTTGAATAAAGCACTGATTTATTCTAAGCTGAAGTATATCATTTCTGACTTCCACAGCAGTTTGGACAACTCTGTCAATGGTTATGGGCCCAGCACGCTTCTCACATGGACCCATTTTACCCTTAAGAGGTGGCATGCCTCGAACAGCATTCAACTGACTCGTAGCAATGACGGCACGGACATTTAGATGACAAAAACGTTCATGCCATAAACGGTTGAGCATTGAATCCTTAACAGATGTCTTCGGAACTTGTGTAGGAATCACAGGTGCAGATTCTGTCCCCAACAATGCGACATGGACAGGTGGCAGCTCAGGTTCTGTCGATCGCTCCAATGCGACCCCCGGCGCAATACTCGCTTCAACAGACTCCACCTTGGGCCCCAACAGCATGCCTTGCGGATTCGTTGTATGCAGCATATATAGACCTCCCTTCTTCAATGCATGGAAAAAAAGGTTGTGTCCATCCCTCACCAACATATGCTGACATTATGCCATTGTTAATATCAAACTTAATACCGCTAGAGTCCAACCGAGGTGTTGATAAAAGATTCCGACGAGATGTTGGGGTGTAATAACAGTCCTTAAGCGTAAAATGAACAGGACGATGTTTTCCATTAACGCTTAAACGAACATTCCCAATTCCCTCAATAGCCATTGTTGCGTTTACTCCGGCTTGGTTCATACAATTGTTAGAAACGGGACGAAAATCAGTAAAAAGTGACTTGTCGTTGCATATATGCGATGTTGCCGCTGAATCCACAATCCAGATGTTGCTATTTGATGTCTCACACTGCTGCACCTCGCCAGCACCCTCGAGCAGACATCCCCACCCGAGTTCAAGCATCTCATCATCAACAACACTAGCATTATCATCCTGGGTGTCCTGCAACTCTTCAATCTCTTCGGCCAGCCTGTCAGTAACCAGATGAACGCTACAAGAACGGGCATAATGTCCCGGCTTCCCACACCGGTAACACACCAACGACCCCCTGCCTGCTGAGCCCCGGCCAGCCCTCCAGGAGGTACGACCTCCACGTGAGTCACCACCCGCTCGACGATAGCTGCCGGAAATAGTTGCAGAAGTCAATGCACCACGACCACCATCAGTCTGCACCGGCGAATTAAAATTTGAAGCTTCTCGTCCAGTCAAAAATGAGGGAGAACCACCACGGCTTACTCGATAGGGGCGTTCATAGTGTAATCCCCGACCACGCTGTCCTGTTGCACGCTGTTCCCGGGTAACCGCAAATGATGTTGACACATATGGGTCTTCGCCACTATCACGACGAAGCTGAGAAAGCCGACCCTCCTCTCGAACTAACTCAGACTCGATTGTGTCCATCACAAAATCTGCATCCTCCCACCGATAAATGAGCTGAACAATTGGCTGGAAAGCTGCTGGCAAATACCGTATCAGTTGAAATGACTTATATAACTCAGCAGGTTCATGTCCTTGCTCCTTTAATCGCAATGCAGCTTCCCGAATTCGTGCAGCAAAAGTTCCCACAGTATCGCCAACCTCAAACTTCACACTAAAAAAAATGTCCAATAGCTCGATTGTCCGAGCTCTCGTAACTGGCTCAAATTGAACCTTCAGAATATCCCAGGCTTCCTTGGCATCAGTAATGGTATCCAACAGTCCCTGGAACTGTGGTTCAATCCCATAGTATAATGCTGAATAGGTCTTATCCTTCAACTTCGCAAAATCGTTCGTATCCTTCCATGACGCTGTTGATGGTGGAGAGGATTGAGTGCCCGAAACGATCTGCCATCCTCCCATATGCATCAAACAGACCTTCATCTGCTTACGCCAAACCGCATAATTGGTGCGATTTAGCAAGACTATGTGAGGCTTTGTAGAATGCAAAACGTCAGCCATCATTCCAATATAAATCGTGATCAAACCGCAAAGATTCAGTCCATAAATAATTGCAAACAAAACACTAAGCTCCAAACTCAAATTGCAAACGTAATTCACGCTAACTACTCTCCTCTCAGATAGTTTCAGAAGAAAATGCAAGTTCAACACGGCGTGGCAAAAACATTCGAGTCTTCCAGATGCGAATCCACAACAAAACACACTTCCAAAAACAAAAATTATCGTGTGATGAAAATCCTCGATGAACAGGCACACCACAATTCACTGTAGCACTACACTTGATGCACAAACGTTTCACTCCACAATCACAACAAAAACTAATCCGGTGGGCCGCCACTCGTAAGTATTGGCCAAACGTTACCACTACCCGAAAGTGCAATGGGTAGGGATTAGTAAATCTGACATTCATGGTTAATAACACTTTACAAAAATCAAACCAGAAATATAAACTTAAATAGTACAATTCATAACTAAAAAAAAACATCCTAAACAATCTAACAACATGCAATATCCAATAATCTAAACAAAAATAACAAATTCAGTAAATTCCCTAAGCTTAATTAATATAATAATCCAAATAAATTCACTAAATTCAACAAATAATCCAAATAAATTCACTAAATTCAACAAATGCAATTCAATAAATTCACTAAAATTAACAAATAATCCAAATAAATTCACTAAATTCAACAAATGCAGTTCAAATAAATGCATAAATTCAACAAATGCAATAAGCCAAATATTTAACATAAACAAAAGTTCAAAATTATAAATTTGTCAAAATCAAAATTATTCATGATAGAGTTGTGATCCAATAGAAGATTTCCTCAGCCGTGACGCCGAAAACACATCCAAAACTGGCTGAAGAAAATGGCAAAAATCAGCACAAACTCCTGGGTCTATGTTCCATCCACTAATATAGTTGGCTCCAATCTTCCAATCTTCAAATCCCTGATTTATGTTTCAGTCCTTATTCAATCAAAAATCCCTAAACAAAATAAATAAACACTGATAATAAATCCATATTTTCATCAAAAACAATAAATATTGTCCAAAACATTGAGAACTATGTGTTTCAATATCCAACTGATTGCTTGGAAAAACCAAAATTCAAAAATTCACTAGTGGCAAAAGTTTGATGATCCTTCCTGGCACACGTAGACTTCACAAAAATCCAAGAAAATACACCCAGGTGCAGAAAATGATGGGGAATCCAATAAAACCATTTTCATCTCGATCCGACGAACCTCCATCGAACTGCACGCAATCGCGACCGGAAGGACGAATTTATTCCAAACATTTAGCTCCAAAAACTTTGAAGCTTTGTCCTGGCACAAAAACACATTAATAAAATCCAAAAAATTATCACACATACTAATTTGATGTCCAGGAACACGATGAAGCTGGTCAGAACCTCCAAAAATGTCCGAGAAAGTCCGTACGATGCATCGCAACCGAACGTAGACACACATTGACGAAATAGGCCTAACATTTTCACAAATCGAAAAAACACAGTACCTTGAAAAAAAATGCACTCTAGGTTTCCTGGGTCAGTTTTTAACGAGGATTCGTTTAAAAATTGTTTCAGAGCTGTAGCTCCAACCTCCATTGATCGCCAGGCACTTTTAGTTGCTAACCAGTAGACAGTGCATGTAAATCCTGTGAAAACTAAATTCACTTGCACAAAACATGCCAAAAAACACCAAACAGTTCATATGAAATATTCACAAGTCCATATTCAAAGTTAATAAAGACAATTCGCACCTAAAAGACCGCTCAATCACCACGCCATGTTGAAATGAGGCCTAGCCACTCATTTCTTTCACACACATGAAAAAACCCTAAAACAAATTCACTGCTTTGGGCCCAAGGTGGAGTCTGTTGAAGCGAGTATTGCGCCGGGGGTCGCATTGGAGCGATCGACAGAACCTGAGCTGCCACCTGTCCATGTCGCATTGTTGGGGACAGAATCTGCACCTGTGATTCCTACACAAGTTCCGAAGACATCTGTTAAGGATTCAATGCTCAACCGTTTATGGCATGAACGTTTTTGTCATCTAAATGTCCGTGCCGTCATTGCTACGAGTCAGTTGAATGCTGTTCGAGGCATGCCACCTCTTAAGGGTAAAATGGGTCCATGTGAGATGTGTGCTCGTGCGAAACTCCGACGTGTTTCACATCCGCCTACACCGGGCATTCGTTCACGTGCTTCTCTACAGCTTTTACACATGGACGTTTGTGGACCCCTGCCGACCTAATCGTTGTCCCAATCTCGGTATTTTCTTACAATCACCGATGACTACTCACGATTTGTCAATGTTTACGCCATGAAGCGGAAATCCGAGGTTCTTGACATTTTTAAGCGACATGTGGTGAGAATTGAGCGCATTTTGAACTCTCAGGTGTTGGCCATTCGTACAGACAATGGAATGGAGTTCTGCTCTGGCGATTTTGGACTCTATCTCGAGACTCAGGGGATCACTCATGAGCGAACGAACATCTATACACCTCAAATGAATGGCGTAGCAGAGCGCATCAATCAAACGTTGATGGATGGCGTTCGGGCTATTTTGCGACACTCTGGCCTCTCTGATTCGTTTTGGGAGGAAGCTATTCTCTGTTTTGGACATGTTTATAATAGACTTGCTCGGAAACCGTTTAAGAAGACACCACATGAGCTCTATTACGGGCGTACACCAGCTGTTCATTATTTTCGCAAGTTTGGTTCTACGTGTTTTTCTCGTGTTGCTGTGAGAGACAAGCTGGAGGATAAGGCCCGACGTGGTATTATGGTTGGTTATGCCATCCACACTAAGGGTTACCGGATTTGGGTGCCGGAATTGCATAGGATCATTGAGTCTTGTGACGTCTCATTTCATGAGGACAGCAGAACGGCAGCGGAAGCGTTGCAGGAGTCGAGAACTGAGCCATTACATCATGTTCACTTCTATGACAATGACAGCAATCCGTCAGATGATGATGACTATGAAGATGCATCTGAATTTCCGGACTTTGGGGATGATGCTCTATCTCTGCCTGTTACCCACTCTGTGCCTGTTCCTGTTGTTCAACCTGTACCCATTGTCCAGCCTGTACCCATTGTCCAGCCTATACCCATTACCCAGACTGCACCTGTTGTGCAGCATGTACCTGTTGCCCAGCCTATGCCTGTTATCCAGCCAGCTGCCCCACCAGTGGAGCCATTCATGGCAGCAGTTCAGACTACACCGATAGTTCGTCCGGATTTGACACAATTGTTGCCCCGACGACTCCAGAAGCGTGAAGATGCAGTCACCTGGACAAAGATTGGCGGCGCCTCTATATTTCGTGATTGGACACGGGAGGAGCACGTGCGCCAGTCTGGAAAAACAAAGGGAAAGATTGACGTATATTTTGTGCCACCAGATGGTCCACTTCTTCGGAGTGAGGCAGACATTTTAAAATATTGTGCTGGACATAAACTGAAATATGATAAAAGCTGTTTTGTGTTTTTGGCAAGTCAAGAGAAGAACATTCCAATACCACTTCGAATGCCAAGCACCCCTGTTACTCCTTTTAGCACACCAAGTGCTAGAGATCGATCTCCGCCACCACGCAATGTTGTTTGGACAAATGAACGTCATATAAGCCCAATTTCAGGACAATGGCGCACTACTTATCGAATTGAGGGTCAGCCAAAGCCTAGATTTCATTCAGAACCGGAAGTACATCTGTATTGCAGTAATCGAGGTTGGGAGATCCCGAAGAATTATGTTTTGCATAGGCCATTGGAGGCTATTCCGCGTGACTTTCTTGAGCTCAATTTGGTGGAGGTTGTTATTCCAACAAAATTCGAAGACGTTGAAAAGTCACAACACCGTCAAGAATGGCACAAGGCGATGGATGAGGAAATTAAAACCATGGAAGAGCGTCGAGTCTGGGAGTTAGTTGAGCCTCCGCCAAGCGAAAAAGTGTTGGGTTGTAGGTGGATATACACCCTAAAGCGAAACATTGATGGTACGGTGAAGCGGTTCAAGGCACGCCTTGTGGCGCAGGGATTTGCACAGGAGTTTGGAACATCTTACGAGGATGTATTTTCACCGGTTGTGGATTTTGCCATCATACGTTTCTTGTTTGCATTGTTCGTGTGCACTCTCGGATGGTCCCATATACAGGCAGACATTAAATGTGCCTACCTTTACGCTAAATTACATAAGACTGTTTATATGCGCCAGCCGAAGGGTTTTATTGAACATCAAAAGGAATCCTTTGTTTGCCGGCTGTTAAAGGCAATATATGGTCTACACCAGTCCGGGAGAGAGTGGAATAGTGAGCTTGATGATGCATTGATTGGTTTGGGATTTGATGGACTTAAGTGGTGTAATTGCTTGTATCGGTTCGGGCTGGACGTTTTGTTGGTGGTCTACGTTGATGACCTGGTTGTGTTTGGTAGAACTGTGACGCAGGCCGAGGAGGCTCTTCAATTGATCCAGACAAAATTTGATCTGGTTATACTTGGTCCAACATCAAAATTACTGGGTGTCGAATTCCAGATGGGGGATGGATTTGTGTTATTGCATCAGCAGACGTATTTAGCGTGGATTATCGACACTTTTGGAACCTATTTGCCTCGTTTAAGAACCCAACCAATATCGCCCTCATTGCACCTTTCGAAGAAGGATTCTCCTGCATCTTGTGAGGAGGTACATGAGATGTCGGGAATGCCGTACAGAAGTTTGGTTGGATGTTTGGCTTTCCTTGCGAGTCGAACTCGTCCGGATATCTCGTACACTGTAAACATATGCAGTCAGTTTCAATCAAATCCGGGGATGCTGCATTGGAATGCACTGCTCGATCTGCTGGGCTATGTCATCAATACCCAGGATTACAAGCTGGTTCTTGGTCGCCATCATGGTTTTAGAGTGATCTCGTATTCGGATTCGGACTATGCTAACAACCGTGACGATCGCATTTCAATTGGCGGATCGTTTATTACATTGAATGATTCCCCTGTGTCCTGGCGAGCTTTCAAACAGAACAGTGTTGCTCTTTCAACAATGGAGGCTGAGTACATGGCACTGACCGAATCAGCCAAAGATCATATGTGGATTGTTCGAGTGCTGCGTGAGTTGTTTCCGGATGGGACATTGGCAGACAATCACACCTTGTTTTGTGACAATTTTTCCTCGTTGCACTTTACTCGGTCAGCTACTGAAAACCGGAGAACCAAGCATATTGATATTAGGTTCCATTACATCCGGGAGCAGGTGCGTAAAGATGGATTGTCAATTCAACATGTTGGCACAAAGGACAATTCCGCAGATATTTTTACAAAGGGTTTAATGACACATGATGTTCGGCGCTTTTGCCATAGGTATTTTGATGGAGTCTCTGTGGGGGGTGATACACAACAAAGCGTGCATGAGGGGGTCGAATGATAGAGTACTTGTATTTATTTGTGTCATGCACCAATGATGTGTAATTGTATTTTAGCGTATCTATTCATCCTGGTTTTAGTTGCTGTGCAATCTATTTATATGTATTTATTTTGACAAGAGACCTGCCACCTGGTGAGAGTTGGTGACAAATGTTCACTCTTATGTTTTGTAACCAGCTGGTAGGATGTGTAGGATTTTGCTGGTGTTTGAATAAAGCACTGATTTATTCTAAGCTGAAGTATATCATTTCTGACTTCCACAGCAGTTTGGACAACTCTGTCAGGGTCTTCGGATCATGTTTGTTTTTCACGCGAAAATTTCACGACGTTCAGATCGATTTCCAATTATTAGATTCTTCTCGGGGAGGGAAAGTCGGATGTTGCCGGTATTGGGGATGTGGAGTTGCAAATTGGTCGGAATAATTCCCAATTCCCCCTTTTACTTAAGAACGTTTTGTACGCCCCCGGTTTCGGGCGAAACCTACTAAGTTTATCGAAGGTAGATCGCGCTGGTCTGCAGTTTACGGCTCGAAATGGCAAGTTGACTATTTCGGATCCTGCAGATAAGACCAAACAATTTTTGCTCCATGCGCAGCTCCGAGAGGATGATCTTTATGCCCTCTCGGATGTTATACCTTCCCCTGCCGCGGTTTCCGCGCCTGCACTCTTGTTGCCGGTTGCAACACCAGTTGAATCCCAACAGGTGACTTATGCTTCGGTGCTCACAGCGCCACAGCATAAGCTTAAAAAGCAAGTTAGCTTTGCTCAGGAACCTGTTGCTCACTCCCTACCTTATTCAAACCCTGTCGAGAAATTATCCAGTTTGGAGCTTTGGCACCGCCGATTTGGACATTTCAATGCCGAAGGCTTGAAATTCCTGGCGCAATCGGCGAATGCATACGGAATTGACCAGTTGGGTCATTCCGCATTACCGGCATGTGCCGTGTGTGCTCGCTCCAAATCCACCCGTGTCCC
>JAQIXU010002552.1:0-11616 GCA_034701245.1 Strigamia transsilvanica
TTAATTTGATGAATACGTTTCCCCGATACGTTCCTCCGATACGTTCCCGATACGTTTCGGAAACGTGACATTAGTCCCGCGCGCTATACGAGGTCCGCGAGTTATTTGCAATTTTGAATTATACGGTAACAAATTATTCGTTATAACGAACACATTTTCAGAAACGCTCTAATACTCACAAGCTCTTGTTATAACAAATTTAGAAAATTGATCATTTGACTCAGGACTGATGTCCTTATTAATTAGAAACCAGGAGTGCAACAATATATTGTTGCTAAATAAACGTTTGCAGCAACAAGAAAAGCAAAGAATCACTTGTTTACAGGCAAATGTACCAGCAGATATGACTTTTTAAATTAATGACATTGAAAATTTTATTTTAAAAAATACTGTCATAACTTTAAATCAAACAAAGATCACCATGTGTAGGAATAAATATGGTTTTTCATGTCAAAAGTTAATTTTTTCAGCTACATAGTGCATTTTGTTATATTTTGTTATAACGAATTGATTTCTCGGGTCTTGAGCAATTAGTTATAACGGGTTTCGACTGTATTATCAATTCAAATTTAGTATTTTAAAGAAAAAACAATCTTAACAGCACATTGAGATTGAAAAACAATTTCAACAGCACATTGAGATTGGTAAGAAACATCTACTGTATGGTAATGGATGTTCAAATGCATATGGAATGAATCGTTTAAGTGAGTGTGACATCAACAGAAGCAGAAAGTTTCAAATGCAATAAAGATTACTTAATACATTCTCTTTTAATATTTAAAACAATCTAGACAACAGGTCGTTCAAGTTGCAGAAGGAGAAAGCACTTCTCTTCTTTTCCATTTTCCATATGTCATTTACGACTGAAAGCAGGCTTATGACAATCAAATGCGCATTGGTAACTTTGGATAATTTTCAAAAAAGAAACAACTGTGCATGTGCAATGCATGAATCACTTTTATAAGGAGGTCAATAGGTGTCGTACACGTGACTTAAGATTTCTGAAGCATGAATTTTCATTACTTCCATCTCACTTAGGGAAATAAGTCAATAATCCTCCGTTCTTATTTTCTACTTAGACAAAACGTCACTTTTTGCTGAACACAGAGTATCAGACAGAGCATGCGCATTAGTGACATTCTACAAAATAGCAGTGGAACTAACTCGTACGTGACGAAGCAAGCACGTTATTGAATTTTTGATCAATTTATTAAGGTGTCTTGATCTAAAAGAAAATGTGACGACATAAAATAGTTGTTTTCTTAGATTTGATAGCAGATAGACACTAGGTGCATTCAAAGTTAGTTTTTGTAAACAGTAGGTGCATTCATAAAGTCATTTAAACTTGTTTAAATTTTTTAAACCAGTCTAAATGTAAGATTTTGCATGTTAAATTTGACATTTAGACTGGTTTAAAAAATGTAAACAAGTTGAAATGACTTTATGAATGCTCCTAGTGTAAACAAGACATTAGATCTCATTAAGCTAGGTTCACACTTGTGTTCACACTAGACGCAACGCAAGAAAATCGACGCAACGCAAGCTGATTGTTCCAAAAATTCTTGAAGTAGTCGTAAATTCTTAGATCTTGTAAAGCATCTATTTCTAACACGAGCTGCAGGTTAAACTGCTTCCACTCAAAATTTGGTGGGCAATCTTGCTCCTGTCATCATTGTTTTTGCAGCTCTGATTAGTGTCTTATTGGCTCTTTTTGCCACTTCATTTTGAGCAGGAGAGTAGGGCACTGTTTCCACATAGAAAATTTATTTCTTCTTCAGGTAATTTGTGAGGTCACTTCCTGTGAATTCTCCTCCATTATCGGTCCGGATGCGTTTGAGCTTTCTTTCGGTGTGTCGATCAGTTTTTGTTATGAAATGTTTGAAGACTTTGCTAACTTCATCCTAAAGCCTAGTACTCTGAAGAAATTCCGCCACTGAATTTACAGTTGGACGAAATTTTTCAAGCGTTCTGTTTTGTTGACGGAATCGACTTGTGAGTACTAGGCTTTACGTTTCAGAAACTTTCAGAAACAAAGTATACAAAACCCAAATCTGATATAAATCACTTCAAAAACCACTCTAACTGTGGTTTAGTTTTTGTGGTTTTTGGTAATGGTTTGTGGCAGTTTTTGGTGTCAATTCAGTTTATAGACACCAAAAACGGTAAAAACAGAAATTATGAATGTGCCTAACATTGCACCTTTTCACTAAGTCAAAGAAGTTGTTAAGTGACTTTTTAAGCAAATTTTTGTCACTGTCACTTTCCATAAGCGATATAAGGAAAGCAGTCGCCACTGTTGATTACATTTATTGTAAATGATTATTGAAACGTGGTTAATGCAAAACAGACTAAAGACCGCTTAGGAAAACGTGTAATAAATAAAATGTCTTGGAAATTAGATTACTATTTAATACTTGCAGTTATGATTTTTGGGGAAGTGGGAATTCGTGTTGCGACAGCATGCATAATTAAGTTTAGTTTTATAGTTGCACCACCTTCAACGGGACGAATTACTGGCAAAATTCCAATGCAGCTTAGATCTTACAGTACACAGGTGTGCTTAAACTGTCTATTCCATTCTGTAATGCTGGGCTTTAGATAGGGTATGTGCTACATTTTGAATTTTCACATTAAATGTTATCAGCTTAATGCAAATTATAAAAATTATAGTGGAACTCTTGTATCATGAGTTTTAGGCTTTATTGGTGACAGTTTTGAGATTTTGGAATTTTTAATTGAAAATTAAACTGTTGAGTTGTACTTCCGGTTTGCAGCTCCATGGGAGATAAGATCTTTCTATCTACCACGTCCATTGTTTATTTTTATCAAACCGGATATTGCGGATATGATTTACATGAACAACATTTGCAGTAGTCTAGCCTATCCACACTATTTCACTAATTGTGCGATTTTTCACATTTGCTTTGAATTTCCATAAAATAAATTCCAAATTTGAAATGCGTTTGTAACATAAGCACAAAAAGTAATTACTTAAAAAACTCAATAAATTTTATGTAATGTGGAAAACATGAAAATTCACTTGTGAAAATGCAGATGGAACACACCTAGTGTATACAAGCAATATAAATAAAAACAATTTTTATCCCTGTTAAGTGCACTTAAGTGGAGACAGATGTTACTAATTTTGGAAGGAAGTGTGGATTAATTTCGGTAATTACTCTTTTAAATTATACCGTATTATGCTGGATGTTGTTCAAAGTGAAAATAATTAGGTAAATAATTTTACGCAGGGCTGGACGCACAACATCAATGGAAAATTGACTCGACGCACTGTTTTAGGTTGTTTATGTCGTTTATTATGTTGTCTAGGGCAGTGCTTCTCAAATTATCTAACGTGGCGGACCGGTATTTTTTGCCCAAATGTGTTCCGGATTGGCAATTGCGGTGAAATTTTGATAGAACTAGGACTACAACCCAATTTTTATGCAGTTTGGATTGTATGAGATTAAATGAGGTTTTTCAAGTTTATAATAAATCAAACTATGCCAAACGAAATTGTTTGGATGTTGATGGTACTTGGCTTAAACTTTAAGTGCGGTCGCTTACTACGTTTACATGGTCACAGAGCACCGTACGCGGAACGACAACCTCTTGCTCCGCAGAGAAGCAGAGAAGCATTGGTTTAGAAGTCCCTGGCGCATTGAATTTTTTCAGTTATACTTATTGACCAGCTAGAAAAAAATCATCTCATAGCCTCAAAACGGGCGCAATATTCTGGAGGTGTGTCGTGACTACTTCGACATATTGTTCAACCTCTTCTACAAGTTATTATGATGGAAGCACATTATGACAACCAGTGGGTTACGATTCACAGTTTAAGAAATGCTGGGCTAGAGGGATGGAGCTGCCCAGGGAAGTCTATTGGCCAGTTACCGGACTTGAAACATAATTTGTTGTCTGTGTCGTGGTTGGTTGCTAAGGGCATCAGGGTAGCATTTTGAGCAAAAGGGTGTGCAGATAATTTCTAAGGCTGGGGAGGTTCTCTGTGAGGCTGGGCCTTATGAGGGGTTGTTTAGGTTGAGTACGATTCTTTCGAGACATTATGCGGATCGATTGGCCGTTGCAGTTGTCAGCATAGCGAAAAGTAAGGTGGACAGTTCTGTGCTCTCTGGTCCCCAGATGGTCTTGGGAATTGTTTTTGCAAGGGCTCTCTTTAATACAGCACGATTTTAAAAAAAAGTATTAGATGTTATTTTTTAGTTTGGTAACTTTAGCAATCATTAAATTGCCTAAATGGGCTATTGGGAGCTTTAAACCTAGGGTGGGTTGTGGCTTTATTTATTAATATTTTAAATGTAATGACAACATGACTTGGCTTCTGTTGGCTCTTCATGTCAAATTCAAACTGCACAAACAATAAATAATGAATTCTTTCATTCTGGAGACTCCAGATGATTTGTTTGTACAGAAACCGCCTCTGATCATCTAAGTAAACCACCGGTCAACCCAAATTGTGGACGTAGTCTAAAAACCAGACATTGTATTCGAAAAATTTCCAGAGTAAAGCAAACAATTGTGATGGGAAACTCAATAATGTTTTAGTTTCTGAATGCACCTAGTATAACTAAATATCTGTAAACTGCCGATCGCATTTATCCACAAACCGTTACACTAGGCGCATTTATAAAGTCATTTAAACTTGTTTACATTTTTCAAACTAGTCTACATGTAAGATTTTACATGTTAAATTTGACATTTAGAGTGGTTTAAAATATTTAAACAAGTTTAAATGACTATGAATGTGCCTACTATTGTCTCAATTCACAAAATTTCGAGTATACAATGTAAATGTTTTTGATATTTGTGGATTATTTGCGACACCATTACGGTAACATTACCTAACTGCAGTGACAAGTAAACGAGTTGACTGCAATGTTTTTATGGGCCAGTTTACTGACTAAATTCAAACATTATTTTATGGGCAGTGGGTCACTCCCACCGGTCTGAATCCAGGCACTTCAAAACCTAAAGGGCCAATTTTCAGGATAAGCATACATTTCCTTGCACTGGTCCTGCACGAGTTTAAAGGAGATAAACCCGACTAAATGGCACTTGCAACAAAAGAGATTTTTACTTTGGACTTCACAGAACAACAAACGCCAACATTTCTATTTCCGTGTGCACAATCAAAGACTATTATTATGGCAGTCATGAGCACTACAAGCCATTTTAAATTTTTGTTTGAAATGATGTATGAACTGCTCACAGCTACGATTTGCGGGTTCGGATTATAGGCGTGCTGCTGACAATATGCTTGACTGTAGGCAATAAAGAATATTTAATCACGCTTTTGGAGTTCAAGTTTTCAAATGTCAAAACCATGTTGAGGCATTCAGAAGTTAACTTCCGTAATTAAAAACAATGGTAGAAATTACACACATGTGAAGGATTCCGCTAGTTGAAATTAGTTTTTAGTATTGTTTTTTATTTTTTGAAGTTTTATTTAGTTTTTTTTATTTTGCAGTAATGGGAATTTAGTTTCACTTTCTTGTGGTAGGGTGGTGTTATTGATTTTTTTTTCCCCCTCTTTAACTTGATGATTTTTTTGTTTTTAGGTGAAATATGTTTTAATTAATATTTAAATTTCAAAATTAAACTGTAATGAGATGAAATTAATTTTTTTATTTATTTTTTTGTAAGATGGAGTGTCATATTCGCTTTAATTAATTGATTCAGTGTTATTTTTTTAAAGAGTCTAGAGTAATTAGGATCTACAGTAAGTTGATGGACCAGTACAGTTTTAGTGCTTAATCACCTGGAATATTCATAACCAGAAGCAAACATGTACAGTCATTACTCTCAGTCTCAAATCAACTTTATGTTAAAAAAAAGCGGGGAAGGAAATTGGAAATTATTTTCCAATTAGATCTGCGGTACATTATGTTGTGAAATGCAAAGCGTTTCACTGTAATGCATTTTGCAATACATTTTAGCTAATGATAATACATTTTGTAAAATGTATTATGAAATGCATCTCACGATATTATTATTATTTGCCTAAATTCTATTTTATACTTAATTGCAAATACTTTGTCAGAATGCATTTTTTTCCCAATTGTATTACGGAATGTAGTATTTAATGTACAAATAATATACGGTGTTTTCAGCATGGTATGGCCGTTTCCATTACATAGACTTCACAATGAAATAAATAATGGAAATTCAAATAACTTGTAAAAACCAATAAAATGGTAGAAATATTATTGTCAATGCTCTCATTGAATGCGGGAGACAACGTGGGTCTAAATTGACCAAAACTAAATTGAGTTTGCAATCTCCAAAAAACCCTCGGTAGATGCTACAGTGTACTGTTAAGAAATGCGCAATCTCAGTCAAGATATAAACCCAGCAACACGAATGCTGTCAGGCGTTACAGAAATGACTTGAGCAAATCAACGAAGTTTGTGTTTTGATGTGAGCTGCTCAGATATTAAACTGGGAAGGTGGTGGATGGTGGGGAAATTGAGAATTTTTGGCATTTTTCAGTTTAACCTTAGTCGCTGTGCAATGATGCCACATTGTGCTTGGATTGTATCGATATATTAATTTAGGATTGGCTTGTGCAGTGCTACCAGCTGCTGCTTATACGCTTTTAATTAAGACTTCGTCAAAATATCTCTTATCCATAGTAGAAGCACAAATATAAAAAGAAACAAAAAAGGGACAAGTTCAATATCTTTAGAGGCGCATCCATGAAGTTATTTAAACTAGTGTAAAATTTATATATTTATATTTGTATTTATATTTATATTTAAAAAAAATATTTTTAGACCAGTCTAAATGTCAAATTTAACATGTAAAATTCGACATAATTGCACATCCGTGCACTATTTGCCAAATTACGCAAACAGAGGTCTGAATGCTAAAAAGGCTCGTGCCCAACTCGAAGAGATATCGTTAGGGAAAAATAAGTAAACTAGGTTAAATGACTTTATGAATGCTCCTAGTGTATACTTTGTTATTGTTATGATTTGCAAGCAGGAAAAAAGAAATAAACAAACAATCTTTCCCCTTTTGTAAAGAAGGAAAAAAATAAATCAAAATTTAACACTCCACACACTGCAAACCACTTTAATGGCTCCCTTTGATGCAATTTTCCTGCAAACACCAACATTTTAAGCCCCAGCCAGTCTTCCACACATGTCTCAACCTGAATTCATACTTCACCTTTGAATTATTTTTTTTGGCTTGGCATTCAAACTTTTTTATTATGCAATATTCAAGGGTAACAATAATTCTGTTGCGTTGTATTTTTTCTTTTTTTTCTTTTCTATCCATAAGTTTTTTCTTGTGCTGTTCACAAAAGAAAGTCGATTCCCTACCATACTTTCAGTAGCTGCTTAAAATTACAATAGGCGCATTCATAAAGTTATTTAAACTGGTTTAAATTTTTTAAACCAGTCTAAATGTCAAACTTAACATGTAAAATCTTACATTTTGATAAGTTTAAAAGATTTAAACAAGTTTAAATTACTTTATGAATATGTCTAAATATGTTGTTTAAAATGCTGTTTAGTTTAAATTACTTTTTGAATGCAGGTTTTCTTATGACTATAGCACTGCTCACGAGTACATGGAAATAAAGGCCTCTTGTTTTTACCTGGGTAAGATTAATTACTCCACTATAGAACTTTAATTTCTACTAACAACACAGCTAAAATAAGAGAAATAAATCAGAATAAACACAATTAAAACATTAATTGACAAGAACTGTGTATTATGTTCTATGTAATGCATTGCTTTTTTTTCTTCAGTGCAGTAAATCCTGGATGACAGTATAGCAAGAACAAAGCAAAAAGCAAGCTTGCTTTCTTTTGTTTGCAGTAAATCAGGCTTTAGCTCGACAATATACATGTCGAATGCGTGTGCAGAATGTGATGCGCAGTTTGAATTTAGCATCAAGAAACCTGCCGGCAAACTGCAGTTATTTTCAAAAAGTAACATAGCAGTGGTGTTACTTGTTTGAATAACGATGACATTTTAGTACCTATGATATTAGGGTCTCTTTTTTTTGCTGTTTTAAAATGATCCTGGACTTCCCAGGCAAGAATCCCTATACGTTATGTCAATCAAAAGGTAGTTGGGTGTAATGCCAACATCTATAATGATTTTAAAAGCTGTAGTGGTTGCGGCAATCCGGGTTTCCACAAAGGGTCTTAAATTTGACGGCATAATTAACTGTCTAGGGCAGCGGTTCCCAATCTTTTTAAGATGGTGTACCTGTTAGTAGAGTCCAATATGGTGACGCATATCAGTAAGTCAATATTTTTGGGAAAACTAGACGGATATGTCGCAAAATATTGTTTTCATTAGTAATTCATCACTTACTGCATACCGGTAATTTGGGAACGTTTGGTCTAGGGGTTTTCAAATAATTACACTGGTTTAAAATGTTTTGTAACACACATTCACGTTTATTAACACTGAATTATACATAACATCTCGAGGGCAGACAGAAGCAAAGGGGAGAAATATTGTGCACACTCGATTTTATAAATATACAAATTCGAGGTCACCATGTAGTGCTCGCTCACAACCATGGTATTTTCCTAGCTTTTACTTAGTAGGTCATGGGTAATCCCACTTGGCAGAAGTTCAGTTAGTGTTCCCCCCCTTTGGATGTCTGCAGCATTGATCTTTTACAAATTGCATAAAAGGGCTTTAGAAAGAGTTGTTTGCTATTTCATTTTTACGTTTTAACACTTTGACAGGTGCACAGTTTCCTTTGTGATTAGACCTTTTTATTGTGTAAATCAGGATTTAAAAGAGATTATGTTTTCTAACTTTTTATTCGGAATTTTACCCATATTTCTTGATGCGATTCGACAGTTTAAGTCGGCACTGCGATTGATTGAGCTCGTATGATCATGTGAAGTGGAAAGATGAAAGTGTCCATTGATTCACTGACTTCAATGTGACCGAATTTTGAAATTGTGGATTCACTGTTGCGTAAATAGTAGGCGCATTCATAAAGTCGTTTAAACTTGTTTAGATTTTTTTAAACCAGTCTAAATGTCAAATATAACATGTAAATTCTTGCATTTACTTGTAGACTGGTTTAAAAAATTTAAACAAGTTTAAATGACTTTATGAATGTGCCTAGTGTCTGGGGTGGATTTATAAAGTCATGTTCAACTTGCCGTTAAAACATGTTTTGTTGTTTAAATATCGTGCGCACGCCCACTGTGACTGAAAGCAGACTAAATCGATCACCATTATTCAAGTTAGATCGAGACAGTCAGTTTCAAAAGCAGTTTAAATATGTTGTTAAAATGCTGTTTAGTCTAAATTACTTAATGAATGCACCTAGTGTGTTAAGTTAATGCTGTTTGTAATTTTACATTTAAAGGGAGGAGTTTGAGATATTTACAGCCATACTTGAACAGCTGTGCTGTGTCAAAGGTCGCATAATTTATCTGTCATACTACCACATGGCACCATGACAGAGAAATTTAGAAATGTCATCAACTATACTGCTAAATTGACCAGCGGCCAAGCGAGAACATTATTTGAGGATTTACTTGACCAATAAAGCCTGGTGTTGCTGTCGAGAATAAAAATAGAGAAGCATTTTTTATGCTGCTTCTCACCGGCAAAACTGAATGTCGGTGGAAAGCAATCGCAACATAATGTGCTAGGTTGCTTCATTCAGCTTGAAATCACCAACTTCTGCTAATGATTTTACCCGAAAGAAAATTTTTTAAAATAAAAAATAGATCACCTTTATATTACTTTAGTATTTATTCAGCATTCAATTTTGTCTGGAGTGTCTTCTATTTCATTAATTGCGTCAACAGTTTGAAGTGGTAATTGGTTTTCAAATTGTTGGTGAGACTCATTTGGCCTAGACTTGAACATCAGGTTCTGCCTCATTAGCCCGACTTGCCAAGTAAATCTACTTTTGTCTGACTCTTCGTGTGTCGTAATGAATACTATGTAGCTTTCATCCAATGTATTGTTTTGAATCTGGAAATAAGATAAAATTTGCAATCTAATCTGCAAAAATTTTATTTTGTTTTATACTTTATCCAACTTTTTTCTTTAGTAATTTAATATGAGCGTTATCAGTTTTTTCCAACGTTTCTATTGGCTCTCACAGTCAGGTGATTATCGAAAGCCAATCGAATTTTCACTTAGACAGGTACACAAATAATGAAGCTCGCTTGGATAAAGTTGTCGTGATCAGCTTAAGGTTTTAAAAGCCTCACTATGAACAGTTAACTGAAAAGCTGTGTTGTTTAATAAATCAATCTATCAAGTCCTTCATTCATCTCGCAACAACACCTGTTGCTCGTCTTGAAGATACCCACATGGTTCAAAAATATATTGAATGTATTGTACTTTAATATGTAGCATTTCGCAAGATAATAATATTTGTATACTAAATAATACATTTCATAGTATAATTGAAAAAAAAAACATTCATTTTGACATCGCATTTGCATTTCTCTAACAATAGTACTTTAAAATACATTTTAGACGAATAATAATATTCTGAAATGTAGTATACAAAGGAAGTGTTATCAATTACAATGTATTTTTGAACCATATGGATATAAAATAGCTGCTACAGTAAATGGTGTCTTATGCTGTATTGAAGACTTTGCAACTTTGCAATTAGAAGTTTAAATTTAATATTTTATTACAAAAATATTGACCTACTGGTACGTGTCATCATATTGTACTTTACGAACAGGTACACCATCTTAAAAAGATTGGGAACCTCTGCTTTATTAGATACACTGTTCATTAAGGTCAGGGGTGAACGTAGAAAAAATGTCTTGCCAGAATGTAATAAGTAAAAAAAAATCAATAAAAGAAACTAAAAAATCAATAAAATTGAAATTTAAACCGGAACGCCGTTCAGGTTTTAAAATCTTTCATCGGAACGGTGTTCTGGACCATTCCGGCATACTTTTATTTCTGATTAAGGTCCACAAACGTGTGCAAAGTTCAGTTGTAACATTCGTGCTGGTTATTGGGAAGTACATTAGTAGTAGGAACCATAAGCAGCCAACAACAATTAGAACCAGTAAACTAAGCGTGATAAATTTTCTGTAGCTATACAGTTAGTGTTTTTTTTCTTTTGTATTTTTTGTGTACAGTACGTTTATTTTATTTTATTTTTTATTTTTGAAACTTGTTTTGCATTTTAAAGCAATAAATTCAATGGCTTGTTAAAAGTTTTTTCTTCTCTTCAATTGCAAACAGTTTTATTTCAAAAATGAAGAAATAATTTTTTTTCTTCTTCATGAATGGGGAGGTTATTAACGCAAGTCGTGGTTTGAGTTGGCACTGACAACTTGTCAGTGCCAACAATAGACGGTATGATTTGTTGTAAATTACAAATAATGGCTCAAATTTCTGCATGTCTTCATAGGAAATAGGGTATGAAAGAAAGCACGAAGAATAGGCATAAATTACTAAAATATTTTTGAATGGATATAATCTGTATTACATTACAGTCCATGACAAAATGATAAGTGCACTCCATTTTTTCATCATTTTGCATCATTTTTCTGCAATGTGTGCATGTAGAAACTTGAAATTTAAATCAAAAGTGTAGAATTGTGATACAAATAAATACTGAAACTT
>JAQIXU010002553.1:0-11613 GCA_034701245.1 Strigamia transsilvanica
TTCTCTGATGTGCCTGTGAGCACTCTGGTAGTCCCTGCTTGCCTTTCTCATTGCAATTGTTAACCTTTAACAACCGAACTATGAAATGATAAAAATTTAAAAAATGTGTAAGTGCCCGAAGAACGACTTCAGAACATGTATTTTAATTGTATAGTCATTAGATTTGAAAAAAATTATCTGTTTGTACTATGAACTTACTAAGTGGAAAAGCAAAATTTACTTTTGATTCAAGAAACCAACTTACTGGTAAAACAATTGACCTGTAATTTATAATTAACAAATGATGACATCCAGGATGAGTGAGTGGTTATGCCATGTAGTGTTATGAATATGAAATTTTTTCCATGTAACAGTAGCTAGTTACAGGCTTTGTCTCAATGTGCCCCCTCTCCGCTACATTTTTATTTTTGTTTTCGCTCTCGAGATAAGCTTATTGCTATTAAATCAGATAACTCGTAGTTTTCTATGTCCACGCTATGGAATGGTATGTATTGGATTCGACACGTTGGAGCTAGGATTGCACCGAATACCAAAAAGGCCAAAAAACTGAATACCGAATATTCGGCAACAATACTATTACCGAATAACCGAATAATAATAAATAAATAACATTTTCATGCCGAAAAAAGCAATCCCGACATTAAAAATACAATTTCCATTTAAAAAACTGAATTTTTATGCAAAAACGTACTTCTTATATCAAAAACACAATTTTCACATTAAAAATGTAATTTTTACCAACAATTTTCACCTAAAAAATGAATTTATTCGATCAAATGCAATTGGTATAGTGAAATCTTTTAGTATTTACCCTACAAACGGCAAAACACTACATTGAAAACTGTAATTTTTTCATTCTGTATTTGGCCGAATATCAGGTTGATAGTTGGCCGAATACATAATTTTCAGTTTTTTGGCCAAATCTGCCGAATAACCGAATTCAAACCGAATATTTGGTGCAACCCTATTTGAAACCAAGTAACGTCATTTTAAAACTGTGAATTTATGATCGTTATTTTCGCTTATTATTTTCATTTACTTATTACAAATTGCATAATAAACTTGACAAATGTGCACTGTAATTTTATGAGAAATTGTTTTAAATTTTTGCCGTTTTTATTTATGATTATTATTATTATTTGATAGGAATGGATGGGCGTGTTATCACATTTTCCCCAATTCAATAACTCATATCAAAAGGAAAAGCAGCCTTGGATAAATGGATAATACATTAACACAATAAAATTCTTTGGTTTTCAAATCAGTTACTTATTCCTTCGCATCCCATTAGTAATACGCTACAAAAACGTACCGCACTAATGACAATGGCGTGGATACTTTTCCGATATTGAAAAAAGTTAGTAGTTACAGTAATTCGTCCGAAAAACTACATTATAAAAAATATACCGTAAAAAAAAATATCCAAAACCCCGAGTTTAAAATTAATAACACGAATGCTCATGCATTACATCACAATTACCTTCCAGAATTCAATATGCCAATATCATTAAACCAGCCAAAAAAAAAGCGAAAAAAATGAAGGAAAAAACTGTTTTGCTATCCAATATATCACTTTGTAACCTTAGAGTAGGTACAGGAAGATGAAAGAGCCGGAAGCCAAAGGAAAAGCACTAACTCACAACACAGATATTCGTTTTTCTACAAGGGTGAACACCAACTAGCAAACAAAAGCACTGAGTCAAGTGTAAAGTGATCAATGGCGGGATGTCAGATGGCTACACCAACCAGCCACTCTTGTCCTCCCAATAGCACTCAATTTCCCCCTCCCCTACTTCTGCCAAGAGAACATATTGATCACAGGGGCTCCTTCAGAACACGACCTCAACATTCCACCCTAACACTAGTTTATGACACTGTACAGATCCCTGGATGGTGCACCTGATGTTCCGATAGTGCTGTGAGAGATGTTTATGGCACCACAGTGGACAGTCAATACTCTATTCACAATCCTCAATTGAACCATTATAGGAAGATAAAGGTTTGCAATGCCTAATGGTATATAAGGATTTACAATACCCACATCTACTGCACGAACACCCATACTTTTTTTTCGCATAACAAGACTGAAATTTGCAACTTCTTCACTTGTTTGTGTTTACAACGTGTAAGATATGTAAATAGTAAGCATTATTCCCGTTTCAGCTGTTGACTTTTTGTTCTTTAAATTTGTTGAGTTGCTGCTACTAAAATTGCCGTGGATCCAAAAAACAAAGGAAATAAAAAAAAAATTTAATATTTATTGATTATTAAAAATTCTCTTTTGGAAAAATGTAATTAGGTTATGTGTAAGTATACCGTAAAGCTCTCATTGAGCGCAAGATGCCAATGCAATGCGGTATACATTACTGCGCGGCCGGAAAGCCAACCTAGCAATTAGAGCACCGGTATCCAATAGAGCGCGGGCGCGCTAAAGGAAGGGGAAATGTACAATTGTCTCTAATATTGCGCGGGAAAATCTCGATTTTTTTTATTTATTTCCAACTACAAATTTTAAAAGCAGAAAAAATTATTAGTTTATTAAAGTGATTTTTAAATCTAAATCCTCTGGGCAATAAAAAAAGCACTTACAGTAACAGTAAGTCAACTTTAGCATTTTAATAAAATTTCGAAACGAACTAGACAAACATCAAGCAAACAATACTGAAAAAAAATCTACAGGCAAATTTCGATATGACTCAAACCGCGAGAAAAATGCAAATATTCAAAGCAGCAATCACCTTTTAGTAAAAATTTGTTGCTGACCTCGAATGAATGTAGAAACCTAGCAGTGACAAAATTGTTTACGATAGATATTGTGTATAATTAATGCGGCGTTGAAAAGAAACCTGACTGAAGATAGTGAGTTTCTGTGTGGAAAATGAGTGTGCTAAAGCCAGTGCAGCCTACGCTCACATTTTCACCCTCAAAATTTAAATGTAAGCAATTTCTAAAAATATTTTGTTTTCAATTTCATTTGAGAAATTGCACTGCATCTAATATGCAACAGTAGTGAATGCGCATATGTGCAGTATTCGTTTGTAATTACGTGTCAGGAGCATAGAAGCCTGACGGCAACCGGCAAGCTCTAAGAGATTTGTTGCACAACATTTCCAAGTAAATATAAGGTGCTTTCAAATTGGTTAAGATAAATCTGCATAAATGTTTTAAGTTGATAACCTCGTTTTCACTTCAGGATATGACATTTTTACGTCATATTTTGGTTCATTTATTTAGTTCGACTTAGCCAATCGAGGAACCAGTCTAGTCTAACCTCCACCTACTGTTAAATGCTAAAATCATTTATATAGCAATAAACGAAAAGAAAATGGGGTAAAAGTTCTTAAAATTTAAACTTTGTGATCTACATTTCAAATATTAACATTTAATCAGTCAAAATTGTCGTAATTTAATATTAATTATTTTAATTAGTATTGGCCGTGCATAATTAAATATTAAAATGTCCATTAAATGACCAGAAATATTAGCTAAAAGTTGTCAATATTCCTTGGTCGTCTAAATCTCCAAGCCGTTTTCATAGGTAAACATGTACAGTACACCCGACCAAATACCCCACGTGCAGGGCTCGAAATGTTCCGGTTCGTGAAATTATGGAAAATATCGTTCCGGTTCGTGAAATTATGGAAAATGTTCCATTTCGAGCCCTGCCCACGTTGCCTAAATATTTCCGCCACAAAAGCTACCATCCTATTCAAATAACCAATAAAAATGATTATTTCATTGGACTTGAAATAAAATATGTATAAACGTAACCTTAATCCTAATTTAAATTTTTAATTGAACTAAATCCTTTAAGCGATTAGGCACTTGGAGCAACAACCACAAGTAAATTACCGGTCCAAGTACAAGATCTTAATCGGAAAAAAATCATCGTTTATATATACTTCGGTTAGTAATGCATGTTACTGAGTAATACCACAAAACTTGTGCCCAGTTAATACCGCAATGTATATTCATTACATTTTATAGTTGATTTAAACATTGCTACTTCTTGCAGCACCACATAAAAATCCTCGATTCAATTAAGTATAAAAAAAAATTGTTGTCTTATTTCTTGTAGTGTAATCTAACCTTTAAGCACCTAGGTGTAGGCTTAGACCCTTTAAGCACTTGATCACTAAGCACCAGGTGGCTTATAGCTCAGAGAGGACGATAGTCCAAGCGCTGATTGGAAGTTTCTTTTTGTTGATTTTTTTTTTTTTTTTTGCAAAGAATTTCATTATGTGAATACTAGAGTTACCTACAAGAAGAGTAATGGGGATTTGGAGATAAACTCGAACTTGCAGACACATTTCTTATTTTTTTTTATTTTGAAAAATAAAATGAAATAAATGTTACCTTCTAATTCAATTTATCTGAAAACCATGTGGCATCACAGGCACAGCTCGTAAAATCGCCTCATCATGCATCCAAAATGCCAAATTATACCTACAATGTTTTCGAATATTTTCACACACATCAAGTGTATATTGCTGATGCTTCAGAATTGGCCTACACATAGAAGCAGAGCGTTTAGTATGTTGCAAATACAATTCACTCCGTAATGCAGGTAATACCAAAAGTGATGACGGCAACGGAATTTGGCTTCGAACAAAGCACTCATGTGGAAAAGACCTTTCACCTTATTTCTTCATTCCTCTTCATCATACGCCTAAAAATAAAAGACGAAAAAGAAATTATTCAAAATTTAAATCCATCAAAACACACGCCGTACTCGACATTCAATAAATATTTAACATCAATTAAACACCGACAAATAATTCAGCAACGAATGCGTCCCCCTTTGTTTAACAAAATGCATGGATGAAAAATTAATGCGTTTTATAATTAATCGAAGCCTGACTTCAAAACAGCTATGGGTTATTTAAACAAATGCAATTTTAATCGAAAAGGCTTTCTTCCCCGGAGATTTGGCTGCAGAAAATAATGATATTGCCATACTAAGTAATGCCAGCTTTCATCTAAATTCAACATGTATTTTCAGTTGAAAATGCAAGAGCTTTTCTATATCCTCGTTCCATTCAAGTTGAAGCGAGTTAAGAGTTGAAACCACCCTTCAACTTGACCGAAGAAAGAGAATGGTTGCTGGGACTGCAAATGGGGAGTTGCAGCCAGTTGAAATTTCTTGGGCTGAAAAGAAGGTCTCATTACAAGTCTCTCTCGGGTCATTAAAGAACCCTTGATCACTGAGCTAGCAACCTGAGCCTAAGACGAATCGATAACCTTTGTGGTTTATTTCGCCGGTATAATGAAACAAAAACTGCTGTTCACCAATCGTGCACGACGTTAGGCGGCGTGTTATACAAATTTCTATTCCTTCCGATGGTCGAAATTGACGACTTTCACGATTATCGGCAAAAGAAAACAACACTTATTTGCTTAGTATAATTATAACTTTGCCTCATTATACTGGCAAATTTTGAATTATTTTATTTTTCTAATAATTGATCGATCGACGAAAAGTGCTTTACCAAGTTTACGTGGTCACAGTTTTCCCGATAAGTGAAAATCCAAATTTTGCTTTACTGGAAAACTGATCATGTAAACAAACCATTTTACAGAAAAGATAAGTTTATTTTGGAAATTCAATTCCACTTATACGAGGTAGATTTTGAGCATTTTGCAATGTAAACATCCGTGCATGTGTAAAAGTTCGTATTTACCTTGATATCTTATTAAAAACGGCACTAATTGTAAACGAAGATAATACATTCACTGAATTTTATAACAAATGTTAATACATCTTGCTTCTGGGAGGAGTTGCATAAGCTAAATTTGGTTTGTTTATAGATCGACACTGGGCAGTCATTTTGTTGTTCCTGACAAGCAAACTGCATTATGTGTAATTCATAATTTCTCACACAGTTTTCCAGAAAAGCCAAAATTCAAATTTTCACTTTTCCGGAAAACTGTGACCATGTAAATCATTCAATCGATAAACCCCTCACAAAATTAAAATCAAAAAAGTATATTAAAAATACATTTCAGAGGATTAGTTAGCGGTGTACGGCTTTTGTGCTTATTAGATAATGAGCACGATAGCATTCTTTATTCATTCATTCAGTAATCCTAATGTTAAAATTGCATGTTAATTATTTTTAATCCGGATCCCAGATTATGTTGTTTAGTGGGAAATTCAGGAGAATTGTTGGCAGTAACAGCTATCAGCATTTTAATCTTTACAGTTGATTTAATTGAAGGAAACGTCTTCCATTCTCGAGTATGTTTATTTCATCGGCTCTTTTGATCATTTTAAGAAACACATTCATTAAACTTGCACTAACATCCGCGAATTAAACTACCCAGGACATTTACATGAGAAAACACACTCAAACCAAACAAATAATGCAACGCCATTACCTAGTATAAAATTACACACAAACAATCATCAAAACACTCAAGTTACGTACCCAAACTCACACGCCCGTATTTGGCATTCTTCGCCCAACCACCTCATCTTAGTCAATAGTAAATCAATTCTTGATAACGCAAAACGCCAACCGGTCACACATATTTAATGACCACATAAAGATAGAAGCCGAACAGAAATTGTTTTTCAGATTGACTTTCAGTATTAAGGATTTGAAGGGAAAAAAATATAGATGTTAGTTGGCACATAAAACAGCAGGACGGACACGAAATCGCACGCACGTTTCCGTGTAAAAACAATGATATATGTTAACCCTTCATAAATTGTGTTTGTGACAATCTCTGCAAACAAACCTATAATTTCTTTCAGTTTAGGTCATTAGTCTCGCCTATTAATAGCTTTTCTCTTTTGATGAATCATTTTGCCATTTTATTAACACCCATGGAATTTCATGCTGTTCACCTGAATTACTCACAACACGCCAATGCAGTTGGTATTCATTTCAATTCGTGTTTGCAAGAATGCCTGGTATTTTAATGCGCTTTTTATCTTTTTTTTCTTCTAAATTATCATTGATAAAAGTTGAAAATATGTTCCACCCAACCCCAATTTGCGATTTTGGTTCGGTTCGGTTCGGTAGATATTTTTTTGGTACAAACTGGGAAGCCAATATTAGGCCACTTCCGGCCATTTCAAGCACTAAGAGTCTTGAGAAGGTTATTACAAGACTCAGCATCGAAAAGTCTACTTCAGATTCCTTCGATTGCTTGTCTAGTGTGTAGACTCACTTCTTTACTCAGTGTTCAATGGGTTTGACCACATGACCGAGATTCAAAGGCTCAACATGTGAATTTATACAAAACTGAAAGTGGGTAAATCGTTCAAACTGGTTCAAGGGATTTATACCCGTTTCGCCGAATCCCGTTTCGCCGAATTTTAATCCGAGATTAAATTTTCAATGTCCCATATCAACAAAAAAAAACGATTAATCGAATAATCGATATTTTGTTCTTTCAATTTTTTTCTTCTTTCCTTAACACACTCCGGTTCTTACCCAAAATCAAGATATCGAGCGGAGACGGTAGACTTGTACGGACAGGTTAGGTTAGGTTAGGTTAGAATGTCACGTTATTTTCTCCTGGCATCAGACATTACCTTTGCAGAAACGTGCAAATTTATTTCCCGAGTTAAAAGAAATCTCTTCCACCGACTTGCGTCTTGTGGCTGCTAAATGCTGCATTCCTCCGTCAGTCCCGGTGTCAAGTACATTTTTCTGCTCCTTGAGTAAGCTCTGGTTACAAACGAAGCTCGTTTCGAGAGATTGGATTTGACTACATTTAATTTTGTTGAGACAATCAAAATGGCCTCTAACTTACTAACTCAAAATGTTTTCCTTCGGTGCAGCAGTTGACTCGTTCCTCTCTTTTTAAACTGCCTCGCCACTAATGACCACATCCTAATGAGTGTTCTTTCCCTTCGTTTAAAGAAAAACGCAGGATATATATTTGTAAAAGCTTGAGGAGTGAGTTTAGAGTCACAGTTAGTCACGCACACTATCTCTTTGTCTTAAAGCAGTGGAACCTCTCGACCTTTCAGATGCTTTGAGAAACCAAATTAATGTTAAAGTGAAAATTTCCCAGATGCCAGAGTAAAGACATTACAACTTCAGCGAGCCATTAAACACATTCATCAAGAGGATAATCCACCTTAGCCGGCCCACTCATCCTATCGGATGAACAGTTTTTTAAGGAGGCAGACATTGTTTCGCCTTATTTTTTTAAAAAATGGCTCATAATTGTTGGTTTATTATTTCAAAATCTATTTTTTAATTGTGTGTCATCTGCAGTCTGTATGTCGGTTTCTTTCGAATCCGTGGATGGAATGGCCAAACGGATCTGCACTCAATCGACATATCAGACTGACAGCATCTTCAGATTGATCCGAGGTTAAAATCATCTTTTTTTAAATGTAGCAACGGGTCATTTTAGCAATAAAAGTTGACCTGAAATCAACTAAGCTAACCTAACCTGAACTAACCTCCACCAGCTTGTTCATCCTTTTGGATAAACTGTTTTTACAAAGAAAAAAATGACTCACCAAAAGTCCATTTCTTGAATTTAAGGCTGTTGGTGAGAAGCTGAGGGTGGGTGCTTTTTTCCCAATAAAAGAGGGGCTGCGCCCCCCGCCCCCGCCCCCCCCCCTAGATCCCTGCAATCCTGAGTGTGACAATTTAATTGATCCTACTTCATCAAAACTAAAACAAAACAGAGACAGACACACAGACAGACTCCTGACGATTAATGTATAAGACTTTATTTAATTTATATTTTAAAAATAAATTTTTGGAAAATCAGTCTTATTGATTCGTCAATACATGGAGCAAAATATGAAATTAAAAATATTCCAGACGAGAAAAAAATGCATGCAAGTCTTATTTGAAATTATTGAGAATAGGAATCCAAACTGTAAATATTGAGAATATTTTAAACTAAATTGAAAAATTTGAATTTTAATGAAAAAGACTTCTCTTCTTGTTTGTTCAATGTTAGGAAATAAAAAAAATCAAACTGCATGTGAGCGAATTTACTTTTCAATTTTATTTGAAATCCAATATGGCCATTGGCAACATCTTTTAAGTCTAGTTTTGAAAATTGTCAACATTCTCAATTCAAATTCAAAACCTTGAAACTATTTGCTTTGGAACTTTCTTGGGGTATTGAGAAACCACTTCTGATTTTGCATTTTCGACCAATGGCACAAGCAAGTGCAGACAAATGTCCACTGTGTCAGGTCAAACGTCGTGAATAAAAGAGTAAAAATGAGGTCGTGGCAGAGCACATGTTCTGAAGATTTGTTAGTGCTAGATAAACAATTCACTAATTCTTAAACCGAATAAATTCCCCAAAAACTTCACCAATAATTTGTATTGTTTGTTGTGCCCATTTAAAAGTCATGCATGGCCTAGTATAAATCATTTAAGCACATCTACTTAGCAAGATCATGAGAATAATTTATTCCTTGATAGATGAAAGCGTACATGGTTTATGGTTCGCCTGAAGAGAATGTGAAACGTGCTAACTTTTGGTTAATGGTGTAATAAAACTCGAGTTTTATTAATTAATTTTTATCTAATTTACATATCTAACAAGCAATTTAAATAACTATTACTTAATCAATTTGTAGCTATGCTAATCTTTCATTACACACATGCTAGTACACGAATCTATAAATCAAACCGTTCTATTCCCCCTATCACCAGGGCCGGAATAAGGGGAGGACAAAGGGGGCACTTGACTGGCCCCCTGACCATAAGGAGGCCCTAAATCGAAATTTAGCCATAATGACACAAGGCCGTTATGGCGAAAAGCCGTATAACGGGAGCCGTATAACAAGGTATGGGTGTACTTAGAAGGAAAAAGTACCTGCCAGAATCTCAGTAACATCCAAATTTGGTTAAAACAAGTTGTGGCGACCTAACGCCTGTTACTTTATATTGATATACTAACAGTCATGTTTGCTGACCTAATGCTTGTTTCCTTATGTCGATATACCAACACTCATGTTTGCCGACCAACTGCCATGTCAACTTAATGACAGCACCCCCCTTCTTTGCACCTGTAAAGATGAAAGTCTCCAGCGATACCTCCAAATTCTTCCTAGAATGCAACACTCAGATGAGTTCACCAAACAAAATATGGTTCCGCTTGTTGTATGAAATTCATAGCAGGCACATTCATAAAGTCACGTTTAACTTGCAATTAAACATATTTCGTTGTTTAAACGTCGTGCTCATGCCCACTGTGACTGAAAACAGGCTAAATTAGCTGCTATTTTTCGAGTTTTATCGAGGCAAGCTGTTTTTAAAAAAAGCAACTGAAATGTGATTTTTAAAAGGCTGTTTAGTCTAAATTACTTTATGAATGCGCCTAGTGTTTCGAATGTGCAATTCTATTGTTGTTACGATCACCCTGTGAAATATATTGACAGCATTTAAAACAACATGTATCCTCATTTGGAAATTTCACACAACAAACCCCCAAAAGCACTGTATAAATGTCAGAGTTTTACAAACTGCAAATGTTTAAAACCAAGCCCTTATTACAAAGGATAACATACGATACATGGAAATTTAGGCAGCAAATAAATGCACCAGTAGATGCAAAACAACATATGTAATAGATATAAAAAGAACGGAAGAAAAAATCCAAGAAAGTTAGGTGTGGAGTTCATTTTCTCTGCTGTCTCGCACGAAAAAATTTATGAGTGCAGGTGAAGGCAAAAGTGCACAGCCGGCACAAACTCTTTTGATCCAACGTTGGGTGATCATGTTTATATCAGACACTGGTATGGGCAAACCTAATTTCGCTAGAAGGCACTTTAAAGATGATGCAACCAAGTGTTTACATATTCACTCTCTGCGAATACACAAAGCCAGAGTTGCGTATGTAAATATCTCCAACAAAATGAATAGAAGTTAAACCAATTTATTTTGTGACGAAAAAAAAATTCCATTAAGGTAATAAAAAAAAGTTTTAAATAAAAAATTACTAAATCCTTGAATAATGAACACTCCTTTTCAAAGGAAAAAAATAAAAAAAGAAATGTAAAAGCTTAAAAACACCTAAACCTTGCTTGTTACAACACGTGCCTAATGAGCACATGGAAAATTGAAGAACTATGCCACAAATTGAAGAACATTGAAGAGTGCTTTTTTTATTATTGAATTTGTGCACCCAAAATGATCATCAGTGAAAGTTGGAAAGAATATGAAAGAAAAAGTTTATTTTTTTTAAAAAAATAAAATATTTAATTTTTTTTTTTATTTCTGAACAACTCAATACTTATTAGACTTCTCCATTAGAGAAACATTTACTAGATAATTGCTTTTCCCAATACTCTTAAATAAAATGAATAAAACCCAGAGCACAAACCCACATTTGCACTTAAAAACATCCATCTTTAAGAAAAAGAAGGGAAAAAAATTTCCCCCCATGTGAACTTGATCTATTGTGTGCAATGCAGCAAAAAAACTATTATCTTCTCAATAAAAGCCCAATACTTTATCATCTACTTTAATTGCTGTTTATACAATTTCAACTTTTCTTTGCTGTACCTAATTAACTGTAATTTATAGGAAAAGCACCCGCCTACTTTCCTTATAAATCTATTCAGTTACTGAATAACATACGAGTCAATGATACGATACCAACGACAGTAAGATAAAC
>JAQIXU010002554.1:0-11610 GCA_034701245.1 Strigamia transsilvanica
TTAATAACAAAGTTAATCTAGTAATACTAATCTCTCATGTGCAAAAGATGGATCCGCCTCTTATGGTTTTCCTTAATTAAGAGGCGTAGTTGACTCGAGTTTGGTTTTCTTTTATTCCCAACTCCCCTTCCTCTAATGGATGCTCGTAAGCACCAACTACCATACAACTAACCAACAACACACTTTAAGCCATAAATAATTCCTCTCCATAACCGGCCTAGAGCAATAATTTTTCATTTTCCATTTTCTCTCTCCAACCTCCATCAGAGGAGGCTTTCAGCAGCAGAAAATCGCGGAGGAGTGTTCAGGCCTCTTTCACTAACTCCCAGCACCAAATTTGTCAATTTGCCTCCATTTTAGGCCCCCTCGATGGCCCACGCAGCTACAAATTGCAACAATTTGTAGCTTTTGATTTAGGGCTCCCTCTATTATTTGTTTAGCAAAACGCGGCGATCTTTTGCAGCGCGCTAGACGAAATAGAAATAGCAAATGAGAGAGAGAGAGCTCGGCATTTTAAATCAGTAATACAACAGAGAGTATAGTTGGTAAGGTGGAGCAATGGTGGGGAAGAGGATTAGTAGAGCGGAAACCTCTCTTTGGCCTAAATTGCAAAGCCATTAAAATAATTTAATAGTCCCCCTTCTCTGCATTTGCCATTGTGTTGGCGCACACTCCCCCCTCATGTCAGTGAACCCACACAACACATCTACCTTGACGATGCTTTGCTCGAGATGTTAATCCCTGCTCGTTGCCACGCGAAAATTAATCAGAATAAGCTCTCCCTTTAGCATTCCTTATTTTAATGTTTCGCTCAGGGAAAATCCATTGCACTTGTTAATGTTACGATGTGGCTTGCTTTTCGCCAGGATTGCGCACCGAGTGGTCCTGCAGGTACCCTTGTCTCTTTGGATGCACCAATAATGGGATGGTCTTGTTTACAATTGGTTTCTCGATACGTCAAGATTGAGTGAGGCCCATGCACGGGTTTTGATTGCTATCGTATTGCATTTGGTGGAGGAAAAAAGAATTTTTTTTTATTTCTTGATTATTTTTGAATTTGAATTTTTTTTTGTTTTTTTGAATTAATTTATTTTTATCGTAATGGAATTGCTAATTGTGGAATGAGTCGGAGTGACAAGTGTTTTATATTCTTGTTTGTCGTGGGGGAAATTTTTCGTTTGAGAAAATTCTCTATCTTGTTCCTCCCCATAGCAATCCTATCTGCTACATACTTAGTTTTTTTTTATCCATGTCTTTTATCCAGCTTTTTCATGTTTTTATTTTTGTTATTCTCTTTTTTCGAGTAAAGCTGAACGACATTTTCAAGGGAAGAGATAATGGGATTTTGTTCTGTGGAAGTTTTAGGAAATGTGAAAAAGAAAGCAAGAAAATAGCAAATAAATAAAATAAAACTTGAAAATAAAAAAAAATTAGTGTTTGTGAAAGAAAAAGGAAAAGAATTATTTTTAGCTTTGATTTCTATTGATTTTTATTAGTTGGAGAAGTTTAAAGTGTATTTTCACCTGATAAATATGTTTGTGAAACACATTTATCATTAATGAACTTCCCAAGACAATTCTTCATCTTAATTTTTTTTTCCAACAGCTTTCCCTCCTTTTTTGGTGGGGAAAAAAAATGCCTAAGCTTGTTATCAACCTTACACCTGGAGTCAAGTAGATAAAACCTAAAGGAAAAGTTTGAGGTATTGTATACATGCAAGCTCCTCTTGCTCACTCCAAGAATATATCACATTCCCACAAAAGGTATTCACGAATTTAGATATTTTATTTATTTTAACCAATAAATGCTTCGATAGAACACCCGCGCTCTATTGACAGAACCTAGATGTTGAATTCAATCGGTTTGGTCAATTTAAATATTTATTTTAGTCTTTGTGATCAATTTAGACATTTTTTTTAGTCTTTTTGATCAATTTAGACATTTATTTTTAGTCTTTTTGATCAATTTAGACATTTCTTTTAGTCTTTTTGATCAATTTAGACATTTCTTTTAGTCTTTTTGACCAATTTAGACATTTATTTTAGTAATTCAGATATTGAATTCGTCGTTTTAGTCAATTTAGACCCGCGTTGTAAAGAAATACCGCGTTCAATTAGCATCCCGCATTCAATGCGAGCATCTTAAAAAGTAATCAATACTATTAAATAAAAACATAGCACCGGTAAAAGTGTATTTGACATGTGTTAACCCCTGAATTTACAGCTGTAACATGACAGGGGGATATAAAATGGCTCGGGTTATTGACAACTTTACGAGTTTCATTTTTAGAAAAAATGATTTTACACATGTGAGGTCATCTATTTAGAAGTAAAAATTAGTAGGCGATACTAGTAAGTACTGCATGTGAAATAAAAGGTGAAAAAAAATTGGAAATAAATAAGAAATAGAAAGGAGTTGTACAGATTGATTTCCAAGTGGCGCCCTCAAGCCGTCAAGAAGCAAGAGCAATCATGCGTCGAGAATGAGTTGCTCGCATCGAGCAAGTCTGGCTGGAACGATGCGAACCACGGACCTGTTAATAAGTAATGCGTGATTCCTTGCTCGCTGCCCGCCTCTTTGCTTCCATCGATCGCCCGTTGAAGAGAAGGAAAGGAGAGGAAAGGAAACGGCTCCTGGAATTTTCTCTCTTTTTTTTATTCTTTTTATTTTTATTTTTATTTTTATTTTAACCTCAAAATTCACGAGCTAAAAAAATTTCACCTTTTTATGTCCACGAATTATTTAACAAGTTCTAATCTTGACACGTTTCGTGCAGTGTCATAATTGAGAAATGTTTTTGCTTATTTTGATTTGTGTCGCCAGCTGTTATTGCATTTGATGTGTCGAGCTCGAGCGTGTCGCCACGTCCAGATGTTGTTTTGATTGAGTCAAAATTTGTTTTATTTTTATTTACTTATTAAAAGTGAGTTGCGAACACTCGAACACACCTTTTCCGCCATCGGGAAAACGATAGACACAATAACAAGCTCTTTAGCTTCATTTTATAACATTTTTATTTTTGTGCCAACCCCCTCGGAGTATGAGTTCTTATGTAAGACGAGACGCCCTTGATAATCGAATGCTCCAGTAAACGACAAAACAGGAGAGCTTAAAATGCGAATGCGCACCGAGCAAGATGTCTCTGGAGAATTAACTTCTCCCCTCCCTTTTTCCGCTTGGCAATGGGCGTCTATGACTTTGCAACATTGTAGCGGTGAAGGGCTCCCTAGAGTCCCCAAAAGAGTCCTTGTAAAGCTCTGCCAATGAAGAAGTGTCTCTTAGCAGCGTCCTCTTTCCACCTTCATCCTTACGGTTATTACACTGGGAACTGAGCAGGTGCTAGCAATAGGGAGGGGTGAAAAAACCTCTTCTAACACTCTTCCTTAACCTCACCTGATTATTTTTTTTTCTTCTTTTTAATTAAATGCAAAACTAAACATGCATTCTATTTAACACTTGTCACGTTTTTAAATGGAATGAGGTGTCTGAAATTGGTCAGTTTTTGTGGTTTTGAAGGTTTGATGACAGACAGGGAAGCACATACAGTTCAAAAATGTATTAAAATGTATCATCAAATGCATTCCACAATAATATTATTTGTCAAAATACATTTAATAAAGTCCATTATGAAATTTTGGAATGTATTTATTTAGGCAAATGTAAAAATATATTGTAAAATATATTTTTGAACTATATATTGCGATGTATTACAATATATTGTGAAATGCATGGCATTTTGCAGGAATGCGTTTTGAAATAGATTTTTGCATGCTACTGGTATTATGAAATGCATTCCTGTTGGAACAATTGCAAATTAATATAATTATTGAGATATTGAGATTGTCTAAAACTTTTGTTAAAATAAACACTCACTTACCTTTTTCATCTGTCAATCATGAAGTCGGCTGCTTTTCTTTTTGGTTAGAAGAATAGGATTAGAGAATTGCAAATGTATTATTTAATATGCAAATCATAATATACTTAAATTCTGCAAAATGCTATATATTCCAGTATTACAATATAAACAATATATTTTTTCCAACCATATGGGAAAAGACGAATGTCACAGTGACGTAACGTAGTGACAGGTGACTTACAAAAACAATGTTTCATGGGAATTTAACTTAATAGACATAGGAAATGCTTTAAGTAACTAAATCTTGTTTTCGCAAAGATCCCTATTTTTTGTTTTTTATTGTTTTGCTGCAGCATAAAGTCGACTTTTAATTGAATAAACATTGATTGAATATGTGATGGGAGTGTTGCGATTGATGCTGCGTAAATTTCAACATAAAAAATTAATGACGAGGAGACAAACTGAAATTTTTTTTAATTTTAAAAACCCTTGTAGTTTTTAGGAGAGAGCAGAACAGGGCACGTAGAAATGGTAAATAAATTACGAGTTGTTGTTGTTAGACGGTTTTAAGGAGTATTAAGCTATTATTAAAGGTATTCTTTGTGTTTTAGCTGGATAATAACACATTAAATAGTCATTTGGATTGTCGAGAAAAACAAATTGAAAATAAGTTGATTAGTTGTCAATATTGACTTTTACGTCAATTAATCCAATGTTAATCAATGTTTAATGATTTTATTTGTATATTTTTCTACAGAAATATATTTTTATAGCTCAACTCAACTTGTTTATCTAAATGATTTGTTTTTTGCATTTTTATTTTTATGTTTGTGGGAGTTTTTGTGTTGTTATCAGTAGTCGTGTCGGGTAATTTTTTTTGTAAGAAGCATAGATGGTGTTACGAGGTGAGTGTTATAGTTTATGGTTGTCGAGAGGTTTTCGCGCAATGTGCTTGAGCATTGAAAAGGAATTTTCTTTCCTGCAACACACGAATTGTGCGCGCGAAAATATCAACGGCCAATATTGAACTCGCTCGTAAATCTCCACCATTTTCGATGCAGAAAAGAAAAGAATGGGGGGGTGCATTTGGGGAAAGATTAACACCACCCAACCTCGTGTTGAAAGAAAAGATTAACGCGACCAAAATGGATGAGCGCGCGTATGAAATGTGTCGAGTGTGCGCTGTGTGCTGTGACGAATAAAAATGACCGGACTTTTATTAGTCATTTATCCGATAATGGTTGTGATTTTTTAATGGCGGCGAGCGGGGAAAAAAATCAATTAAGTTAAACAAAAGGCAGTGAAATTATTTCTTTAGTATGTGGTATTATGGCAGCTGCCCGGGCGAGGAATAATTGAATTTTGATGTGCGTGCACGAGGTATGGAATAGGCATGCGCAGTGTGGGTGAAGAAGAAGATGGGGATGAGGCTGTGGACTAGGTTGGGGCGTGCAGCCTCGCAGATTAGGATGATTCTTCATCACGAGGCGGCGCTGCTCGGATGAAACCCGATGGACATGACTGTTGGCACGTTTGGACGCCCTCTGATTGCGTTGCCATGGTAATAGTGAACACGGACTATAGCGAAGTTCGTGGGAATATTGAGAAATTCACACGTGTGCGCCATAGCCACAAAAGAAATAAAGCGATATTCCATTTTATTTTTTTACTTCACTTTTTTATTACTAAATCATTTCACTCTTTAATTTTCAATTGATTTCTTCGTTTTATGAGTTTGTGATTTTTATAAGAAAAAAATTATTTTTTTTGTGGTCACTTCCGGCATTATTATCGGTGAAAGGAGATCAGGTCTATAGGTATGGTTGGCTTAATCTTTGACATGTCATGTCATCTTAACCTTAATGATGATCAAAGAGATCATTAGTCGGTATTGACTTCTTTTTCATCAGGGAAAAAGATGACATTTCCAAATTATACCTTTCAACGTGTATTAAGTCGGCGTCGTTATCCTGTGTAACTTAGCAGTAATGTCACGCCTGATGCCTCGCAGCCGGAAAAGCCTAAAACAGGTGCATAGCTGCTTATCGAATTACCTGTCAGGGTGTTAGTTAATCAAAGAAGCTTGTATTGGTTGAGAAAAATTAAATAAGCCGAGAGAAAAGTGAAGTTTTGTTGGACGAGGAACTGCAAATCGATTAATTAGGACGAGTGGATGCACTGAGTCTGGTGCGAGAGACCAGGTGTATTCATTCATCCGCAATCTCATCAAGTGAGAGACAAGTGAAAAAAGAATGAAACAAAAAAGGTGTGAGACATATCCCTTCTGTGGTTTTCTCACGAAATCCGAGAATAAACAGAAACACTTCTTTTGTTTTCCCATTTTCATTCTTCTGGTTTTCGAGGTGAAATCTGCAATGAACGATGAGGGCAAAAAAAATGTAATTAATTAATCCGTTAATTGTGCAGAAACGCGCTCTTCTCTGCTCTTAAAACCCCTTTTTTAATTTTTTTTTATTTATTTATTTACTTTATATTTTTTAAATAAATAAATAAAACATGTGGTCGAGTGACCATCGTTGCCCCAGCAACTGCAGCCGGGTACTGATCTGCTCATGCAGCGGAAATAAAGCAACAAAACTCACAATAGCCACAATATTCTCGAACCTAAAGGTTTTTTGGAGGGCAAAAAAAATAGCATTAATAAAAATTGACACGTGTTTTAAATGCAGTCGCGGTTTCGGTTCAAGGAGTCGGAATAAGTGAGTGATGGTCGATCGTTGGGACAAACATTTTAGTGCGCGGGGAAATGTTGTCGGAATCGGTCATGAGGCGGTGGCCTGTTGTTAGATCGTTCTGCGGCTCCATTTTTCAGTCGACCCGGTGTATGGTGCGAGTAGAGGTGAAATGGGGGTCATTTCGAAGGCATGGCAGGTGATGGGGTATAGAGAAGAAGAGTTAGTGACCTCGTGGATTTGTTATCGCTCGGCCTGCAGATTGGCAAAGAGAAAAGGCGGTGGGTGAGTGAGTGGGATGGGTTTGGAAGCCTAAATCTATTAGCTGGGCTAGGGCCAGTCAAGGGAAGCTCAAAACTGATGATCAGGAAAGAAAGAGGTTACTTTTCGATTTTTTTTTTTTTTTTTTTTTTTTTTTTTTTTTTTAACATGTAAGTTATAGGTTGGTGAGAGGGGATGATATCCAGGTTGGATTAAGGGATTTGTGCGGGGTTGGTGCAAGGCACTTTTCAAATGGGAACATCTCTCATGCACTAATCAGGTATTTTTCTGCATCTGACATAGCTCTTTTTTTTTTTTGCCGTGTAAAATGGGGATTTGGAAGTTTCTCCTGTCTGAATTCCCTGAAAATTTGTTTTGTGTAAGTGTTTTGGGTTGTTTCATGTTGAAATTAATATTTGGTTTGTTTATTTTGAGTTCGGTGCAGGCAAAAATGCAGTAAACACATTAAATGAAGCAACTAAAGCTCATTTGTTTTCTTTTAGCTGAGATTTTCAAAGACATTTACTGCACTTTATTGCCTTTTTCCTGGTCGTTGGGCCTTTTTTTCTGTTTGTATACTTTTTCTTTTCTGTATAGAAACTAATTGAGACTGTTGGTCATTGGTTTAACTGGGTAGCTTATAGTGGACACTTTGAAATATTACTTACCCATCCATTAAGAGAATATGGTGAAGTTTGGACGGTTGGGTTTGCTTTTATTTTTATTTATTTATTTATTTATTTATTTGTTTTTTGGTGATGGGTTTTTTTTTTGAGAGGGTGGGTGGTGGGTGTTATGAAGACTTGTATTTGTGGGTGAAAATATTTTTTTCATATAAGAAAAAGTGGTGGTGCAGACTCAAACTCATTCTTTTGAGTGTGTGAGCACCAGGTTGGCAATTTCCTGTGCTAGTGGGTGATTGTGGATGTCTCTTTTCTAATATTGGTTCAATATAGAGATCAAAGCTGGATTTGGCTTGTGGCTCGGGACTAAATGGATTTAGCAAAAGGTATATTCGGTGTGGTGAAGTGTTTTGTATTGTATCAACAAAAGCAAACTTGTGTCACCTGTGAAAATTAATCAAAAAAATTTTTTTTCCTTACATTTTTATCTTGAAAAAATTTTATCAGACAAAAATGTATTGTTGTTGTTGTTGTAGATATTTTCGTGTTATTGGGTACTGTTTGCAGTGACTTCTTGCTTCAAGTGTCTGTCAATCGCCAAGGAGTCCGGTTTCTATTAGATATTTTGTCGTTTCTCGTCGTAACCGATGTTAAAGTTGAGGAAAAAATGACGATTTAATTAAAGTAAGAAAAAGATTAATTTCAATTTAAACTCATTAGTGGTGTTTTGGTAATGAAATTAGCCTCGTAACGACGTGTGGGCGCATAATGAGTTTCAGGTAGAAAATATCACTTATTTTATTGTGGGCTAATTGATTTTGTGCGTGAATTCATTGTAACGAAGTTGTTGGATCGGCACAACAGCAGCGCCACGGGCCTAGAAGAACGCCACAAATTGCACTAATCTAGTTACAAAGAGGTTCGTATGAGGTCCAGGCGGACACACTCCAAATGCAATTGAGGCGGTTTTAATTGAGCAAGTGGCCGCCATTTACGGCCAATCGTCGTGAAAAGAAAATCCACCTCCGCCCCTGCATTTCATTTCCTTTGCTTCACTGTCAAACTCAGTCGCACAGATATATCACATTTGTGTAAACATTATTAATACTCGAGTGAGTTCTTCTTTTTTTCTTTTTTTTTTGTTCTGAGTAAGATTTATAGACTTTAGGAGATTGTGGTCAGTATCTCACTCATTCTTTTCACTTAGGACGTCACATAGCAAAGTGTTCGTGATTCGTATTGATAGCACTTTAGATGCAGCCGAATGAAAGTAAAAAAAAATATAAAAATATTTAGTTTGTTTTATTTTTTGGATGCATTTGATGTAATTTTATCATTTAATGCAATCTATTCGTGCTGTTTTGTATTGATTCTTAATCCGTTTAGGAAAATTTAAAGATTGTTGGGTTTACTACGAGATAATTTATTGTTTTTGATATTTAATAAATTTAATCAAAATCCAATAAATTTTCTATTACCAGAAATGCAAGTGACTTTCATTCTTATGCCATTTTTTAAAATAAAAAAAAATAATCTCAAACAATATATTTTCCCCTACCTTTAAAATGCAGTAAAACTCTAAAACAAGAACATTTATTTCGAGTCACATTGTTATTACTGTACTGAAATCTTCTTGATTTACAGTCAAACTGCGAGCAGCAGTAATACTGTTTGTACATTGCCCCGTAAATCAATGGCAAGTATTTTTTTTTAAAGCTTTTGGAAAAGTAATCGGATTGGGTGGGTGATGTATTTGCACCTGGCAAGCTTATTGATAGGTGGAAAACGGTTTTTTTTGCCGAGTTCCCGGATGGTTTGTTGGGATATTAGAGGTTGATTAAAAATGAGAGGTAAAAATGCGTTTGTTATTGATCGATTGATTGATGGGGATCGCCAATCAGATGAGCCGTGGACTGATTGAAAATGGCTGAGTTCTAAACGAGCACGAGTGAGTGTATTGAATTCACCTTGAGCATAAGTCACATGAGCTGGTGATCAGTGTGGTGGAAAAAACCCTGCTGGGGGCCAAGACTCCACTTCGATTGCTTCGATCGCTTGAGTAAATTTTTTAAGAGAAAAAAGGAAGGAGAAGAAGATGAGAAAAAATTGGTACAAGGCATTTAGGCTAGAAAAAGGACGGTACACAACGACCTACCAAACATTTTTTTGTTTTTTGGTTTTTTTTTTGGTTTTTTTTTTTTTTTTTGCGGATTAAATAATTGAGTTTTCGTCAATTAGCCGCGATTTTTCGGATTTGTTATTTATTCGGGCAGCCGAATTTTGTTTGTAATCATATTAAAAACGCATCTACCTGACTATCAAACTGCTCGTGGAACCGATGAATTATGCAAAGGCGCTTTGGTTGTGATTATTCATTCATGATCCGCGCTATCTTTACCCATCGCAGTGTTATCAAGAAAGCACTTTTATATTTTATTTATGTCCACATTATTATTATTATTTATTACAAACATTTTATACTTTTCGGTCTGAAATATTTATAAAGAAAAAGAAGAAAAAAACTAGCCGAATTCATACGTCTTGGCATTTTTCGTGCGCGAATTTACTATGTTGTGCAAATTGGCAAAATACAAGCGTGCGGGGATGTTCTTTTGCTCGCGTTATGGGCGCAAAATGGGTTTATTTCTCCTCCTCTAACTTTTTTCTCCTCCTTAGGCGAAAATCGGTTATTGATCAGACTCGACTTTCTTCCCATCCATCCATTCGTCCCTGGCGAGTGTCAACAGGAGTCGTATGACTCGTATTGACCTCGTAAATGGGATTAAACTTATTGCTTCATCGGCGTTAAACGTTTAATATTTATTAATCTAATTTTCATCCTATTTACGAGCCTTTAATTGAAAATCATTCCTTTTTATATGTAAAAATGTTGCTTTTATTGTTTTTAATGCATTTACACAAATTGCGGCTTGAGAAAACTTCACTGCATTTCATCTGTGCAATGCAGTTAATCAATGTTTTCTATTTGAGCCGAGAAAAGCGAAGCGAAATTAAACGAAATTAAAAACCCCCAAAAAATACTTAATCATTGCAATTTATTAATGCATTCGATTAAAATATTTTGGAAATTGAAATTGATTACATGTTCGACACACGGCTGATTGACGGAAACAATTCACCTTTAGTTTCGCGCACATGACGTGACCCGCGCCTTAATTAGACCGACACTAGGATGACATTGGGCCAACATTTTGCTTGGCACTCAGGCCGCCATCCTCCGTTTTAATGAGGATGCTACAATAGAAAGCGAACGCATAGGGAAAAGAGCCAGGGGAGGAAGAGGTGGGGATTATGAGGCTTGGTTGCCATGGTAACACCATTGGAGTGGAGGAGGGCGGAGGAGGTAGGGAGAGCCACCGACTATTTATGAGCGAGAGATGTCGAGCAGCGAATCAGCTCGCGCCGCCATCGCCTCGTCGCTCCACGCACAGCTGCGTCTCCTGCTCTCGTCTCCCGCTCCGCCACGTTGTCAACTCGTCCACCCACCGACCGAAGCCTGAAACCCACTGCACAAACGTTCGCGCAATCGTCGGAATCGAGACATTTCGAGTTTTGCTCGCAATTCGCAACGACTGGAGTGAATTTCACTTTGCCACTGATGGCGGCCGCTGGTTCCGGGACTCGTTCTTCACCCGGCTCATGGCACCGAACGTGCTCTGGCTTCTGCTGCAGTTGCACACAGAACAACGGGCTCCATGTTGGAAGCTGTGACGTCACGTTATGCAGTGGGAACGTTTTGACAAGTGCCAGACTCCACAAAGGGGTGTGATTGTGCGTCTCATCTGCCTGCCTGCTTGCCCCGCTTGGCTTTGTCCTTCTTCTGTACGTTTAATCTCAACAATAAGCGCACAATGATACGACTCCGTTTGCTTGAGCGCCCGCAAATGGCTTCTTCTTCGCTCGACTTGCAGGTAAAGAAAATAGCGGAAAAATGACGGGGGGAAATGGTTGGGATTGTTTTTTTTAGGTTTTTATTGCGAATATTTTTGTTAGATGTCTTTAAAATGTTGCTGGGTGGGTGTAATTTTGGTGTTTAAAGGGTACCGGCTGCTGGATTTGACGTCATCATGGCGTTTGGTTTATGTGTTGGTGGGGTTGGCCAATATCACGATAGGGTTGGTGTATTTGTTTTCTCAACTGTTTATCCTTTGGGCAT
>JAQIXU010002555.1:0-11609 GCA_034701245.1 Strigamia transsilvanica
GTAATTTAAGTGATTGTTGTGTCCGGCGACCACGTGGTTTCCCCTGACCACGCGTCGACCGTTCCAGAACACTCACACTTTTAAGCTTGGAAACCCAAAAAAACCAAGTTAGCGTGTAAGTCTATGGGAAAACAGTGGCGCCATCTATATTGCAAAGTTGGCGTAAATCAATGGTTACAAACCCTCTTAACATGTAGTTTATTTCAACTGTACAAAGGCATTTTATGACTAACAAGAATGTGCACGCGATTGGTGCGATCTAAAAGATAACATATGAGATGTGGTAAACATCTTCCCGATGGTAGCGCCATCGTGCGGGATGCAGGGTAAACACTTAATACAATACAACAATATTTTAATGTTTTCTAAAATTTGTTTTTTTACAGGTTTTTGTCGATTTTTTAAGGTTTTTTACATATCTTTATTTGTTTTATGGCGACCTGTTGGCGGATTACCACAATATGAACTCACTGAGAGGATAAGTTGGTGGTTTTTGGATATTTTTGGTCAATTTCACTCGGGTTTTGTTGTTTATTGATGGATTTTGCTTGATTTTTGGTCAAATTTGTTTGATTTTTGATCAAATTTGTTTGATTTTTGGTCAAATTTGTTTGATTTTTGGCAATTATTGATCGACTTTGTTCGATTTATTCGATTAGAGATTCGTTCTGCCTTCATTAACAACGTTTGATTTATGGATGGTAAATCTTAATAGATTTGTTCTGCTGTCATCATTTTCGCAGTAAACCTCGTAGTCAGGTTGATCGTAGGTAATGCACAAAGCTCACTCGCCATGACCAACGAATAGTTTCTCTAATTCTGTGTTTTTGTTTTCAATGTTCATGGTCCACCAGTTTGTTATGTTCTTCATTAAAACGCACCGACATTTCGCCTTGCAAAAAGAATCAAAGAAAGTTTTCAAGTTGTTGTAATGTATAGATAGACTACTTAATCGTTATTTGTACTCGTTTGTATTTCATTGCATTTTGGATTTTTTTATTGTAAGACCGTACATGAATGTGGCAATTACTCACTTTTGTAAGACCCCATTTGTACATGAATGTGGCATTTACTTCACTGTCAACACAATGCTAAATTTTCCGTTGTAGTTGAGAAATTTAGAACCAGAATTACAGTCCACGACAAAAAGATAAGTGCACCCCATTTTTTCATCATTTCTCCGCAATGTGTACATGTAGAAACTTGAAATTTAAATCAAAAGTGTAGAATTGTGATACAAATAAATACTGAAACTTATGGGGTAGTTGATAAACAAACGTAAAACTTATTGCAAAAAAATGAAAATAGAGGTGCGACAAAATGATAAGTGCACTACAGTCAAACTGCAATAACTAGCAAAATAGTTTATAAAATGAACTATAAATGGATGATGATAAATAGTTGATATAAGACTAAAACTGTAAAAGCGGATTTTGTATTTGTCGGTTTTTAAACATACAACATAGTTCAGAACTCGTGGACCTTAAAACTCAGGAAATCTGTGGTTTTATTGTAATTAAACATTCCCCAAAACAATTTCTGTAATAATTAACCATTGATAATGTGCCATTTTGTAATATTTTGGAGTTTGGGATTCATTTTCAGCACTAAAACATAATTGGAATGGAATTGTTGCACATTGACTAAAGCCACGTGACAGATTTGTGCCCTTGTAACCTGTGCTAGGCTGGCTGCAGACAAAACTTCAGATGCATTTCACCACGCAAAAGTTTTTGTTGAAATTTGTCAAAAATTTGTCGGTTTTTGCCAGTTTTTGTTGAAATTTGTCAAAAATTCGTCGGTTTTTGTCAGTTTTTGTTGAAATTTTCAAAAATTTGTCGGTTTTTGCCAGTTTTTGTTGAAATTTGTCAAAAATTCGTCGGTTTTTGCCAATTTTTGTTGAAATTTGTCAAAAAATCGTCCAGTTTTTGTTGAAATTTGGCAAAAATTCTTTGGTTTTTGTCAATTTTTGTCTAAATTTGGCAAAAATTCTTTGGTTTTTGTCAATTTTTGTCTAAATTTGTCAAAAAATCATCGGTTTTAGCCAATTTTTGTTGAAATTTGTCAAAAAATCGGTGTATGAATAAGCAGGACGATTTTTTGACAAATTTAAAGAAAAATTGGCAAAAACCGACGAATTTTTGACAAATTTTAACAAGAACTTCCCAAATTTCAACAAATTTTGAGAAATATCAAATCGTCGAACATCACATATTTTTCATCAATGTTGGTTTTGTTTAATAAAATTGTTTTATCAAGATTTTGTTGTTCAAAACTTATTAGGATACAATTTGCAAAGTGTAAAGGGTGCCCCAAGATTTCGCCGGCCTTAGGGCCCCTACATGGTTTAATCCGGCACATTTCTGTGAATGCAAACTTTGGAACTCACCACATATTAATTTCTTGGGACGTGTCTCCACAACTAATCACTGCAAAACTCCAATTGAATTTGCTTTCTCTCCAGAGACGTCCACTCATTATTAACATGCGAATTGAAAATAGAAAACCAACACAAACGATTATTTTCAAATGGGACAGTATTCAAATTTTGAATTTCTTGCTCGTTCATATTTTGACAATGCGCAGTATGAATAAGCGGATCTCCATTCAACGCGCGATATGACAAAGCGCGACGTCGCATTTAGAAATGCTTGAAGTATTTCGAAGCGCGACTTCGCGCCTCGTCATACATTTCATTTTCAAAAAACCAAAAAAATAAAAAAATGAAAAAAATGAAAAAAAAACCCAGTTGGAAACATACCTTATAAAAACCAAGAATAAACGTTAAAAAAACCCAAAATCCTACAAGAAAATGCGTAATTTTACTAGTTAAATTTATTCACATCGGTGTAGCATTGAAATGAAATGTAAAAACGTAAAAACTTAAAAAAACGAAAAACTCGTAAGAACTCGTAAGAACTCGTAAAAACTCGTAAAAACTCGTAAAAACTCGTTAAAACTCGTAAGAACTCGTAAAAACTCGTAAAAACTAGTGAAAATTAGTGAAAACTAGTAAAAACTCGAAAATAAATGCAAGTGACCTTCACTGCAACACTCGAAGTAATGGCTGATAGTGCAGTGAAGCCCGTTTTTATACCAGTTTGGCAGGAACGTCGTTTGTTCGTTTTATTGCGCCACATAATGCATACGTGCAAACATATGATCGACGTTATTGAAAAACCGATCGTCACGCTTCGTCATACAATCTGACTTCGATTTGATAATGTCGCGCTACGATATATTTCGAAAACAGCTGATATAACGAAGCGCGACGGACGATTGTCGTGCTTCGTTATATCACGCGTAGTGGGGAATCCCGAATAAGCGTGATTCTCGATTGTCGCGCTTATTCATGTCGCAGTTAAGGATAGAATACCGTTTATTGGCACAAGTGTATATTGAACTTTTTTGCTTGTGTGTTTGACTCCCCTCCTTCCCTCGTGATTGGAATTGTCCAAACAAGCCTAAAACAGCAAAGCCTGACTTTCAGTAGTCACAATGACCACCACTAGATGGCATTTGTCGATGCACTTCCGCTACAATAACAGGCAGAATCTCTTTCCTAGTTTTTATCCAAAGCCACCCCACTCCGAAATCACCACATTTTATGGTATGTAATACAGTCGGACCTCGATAAGTCGAATTCCAAGGGACCGGAAAAAATATTCGACTTAGGGAGTTTTCGACTTAGGGAGGGTCGACTTAACGAGGTCCGACTGTAACAGAAAACCCACACTGTTTCTGTTGTGATGGGACAGGCCTCAATATACTTAACTTCAGAGCTTCAACAAGTCTAGATATGCCACTGGGATTAAGACTAGTCGACTTGTCAAGTAATCACAATGTAGTGAAAGATGGTTTTATTTTCAAAATTTAGTGTACAATCTTCGTACAAAATAATAATAAAGTTACAAACAAAATAACCAAAAATGTTCACGCCATCGTTCATAGGCAGCACAATTTATGGCCTGCTGGCCTAAAGAATCTTCACATTCTTCTATGCTGCGTCAGCTACTGTATGAATGAGTTCATATTTTGAAGTTTATTGGCCACAGATTGCTTACGAGTTTTGTTTAAAATCCTACAGTGCCAGTGCTGTAGTGGAAAGTATACGTGGTATATCTTCGGCTTTAAGCCTACACCCTCAGCTTTTCTTACAACTGCCTTGTAAGCACTCATCATTTTTAAATCATTAGGTGCGTTCAAACTGCTTGTAGAAAGTCACTTAACTGCCTTAACTGCCTTTCGGAGGGCAGAATGCACCTATTTTATTTTACAATACCGTTAGTAGGAAACTTCGCATCTCATCTCTTTTCCCACACATTTAAACAAAAATCTGACACTTCTAAGCGATCAGCGACTTGTTCATCGTTTCGATAGTGGCGATCTGCGATTTCTTTATCAAATCGCCATTTTCCTCTTCCGCAAGGGGGTTCTCGTACATCCCCTCATTGTCCCTCTCCTCCTCGTGCGTGTAATAATCAGCCCCACGCCTGTAATACAATATCAAGACCGCAGTGATGGCCATCAGCAGCAAACCAAGAATGGCAAACACCACGATCACACCAACGTGTGCCTGCGCGCCGCCCACACTCAGCGCCGGCATGTCGGCCAGCTCGCAAGGTCCTAGATCTTCTTCGGCGAGCAACTGGATCGCCTGGCCGCTCAAATTATACGGACTGTAGCACTTGACGCAAGATGGGTTCAGCAAGCTGTTGCAAGCGCCGTTGAAGAGATGCGAAGCGTTGAGCCAAGCTCGGAGAGCCGGGATGTAGCACAAGTCGCAAGACCATTCGTTGCCCTGCAAAGTCAGCGTCCGAAGACGAGGCATTGCGTCAAAGTGTCTGACGAGATGCTGGTCCAGACTGCGCAGTTTGTTCCAACTCAGGTCAAGCACCTCGAGCAGTCGCGGTGTCTTGACCAGTTCCACAGAGAAAGTGATTAGGTGGTTGGACGACAGATTGAGCGTGCGGAGGGTGCTGGGGAACTGGAGGTCCTTTGGGTCTATTTCAGTCAGTCCCAGATGCGTGAGTGAAAGGTCACGGATGGCCGGCAGGTTGTCCAGAAGGAGGGAAAGGGTGCTCGAAAGGATTCTGTTTCCGCTGATGTCCAGCTTGACCAGGTTCTTGGTGACCGGGCGCAGGAACTCGGGATCTGCAATGTCCATCGTGTTGTGGCTCAGGTCGAGGGATTGGACGGTCAAGTTGGAGAAGCACTCCTGGAGCAGGATGCGGATTTTGTTGTGCGCCAATGTGAGGACAGTCAAGTTGTGGCCGCTGAAGGTGTTCTCCAGGACGGTGGCCAATTTGTTGCCGTGGAGGTAGAGGTGTTTGAGGTGAGTGACCGAGGCAAAGTCCGTTGGGGAAATGAATTTGATTTGGTTTCGACTCATGTCCAAGGTTTCAAGTTGGGGCAGGTGTCGCAGGATGGCTGGGTTGAGTTTGGTCAGTTTGCAGCCGCTCAGGTAGAGCTTTCGCAGTTTGCCGATGTCGACAAAGTTGTCGGCGCTCATGTTGCTTATGGGGTTGGAGCTGAGATCCAAGTGTTGCAGGTTGGCGAGCATTTGGAACATTCGAGGCACCGTTCCTTCGATGTTGTTTCGCGCCATCGTCAAGTTCCTCAGTTTGGGCACGTAACGGAAGATGGCGCTTGGCATGGCTGTGATGTTGTTGTCATCCAGGTGCAAATTTTCTAAATTATCCAACCCCTATTAAAAGAAAAGAAAATAAAATGAGGAAAGAATTTCAATTTCAAATGTACCCTATTTAAATCAAGGACTACAAACTGAGTTTGTAGTCCTTGTTTAAATTGACCATTAAATACTCTAAAAATGGTAACTTTCACTGCCACACTACAAACAATGAATTTTCGAATTTCGCCACTAGGGATCGCACGACGTCATTTACACCATGCATTTTTGGTTGCTCTCGTTTCACACTTGCGCAGTAACCAATACAGACTTGACGAAGTAATCAGAAAAGGCTGAGACATTTTTGAAACATTCAATATTTGTTGATTTATTGGAGGAATCAGATTCAGACGAAGAAGACAAATAATCAACAAATTATCAATTCTAAACTGGTTTAGAACTTACTATCCATGCGCTCGGTCTATTGAAAGCAAAATGGCTGCTGCAAGAAACAGAATCAGAATCCTAAGAACCCACTAAACAGACGGATCATGATGAATCCGATTATGAGAATCTGGTTCTCAAAAAGCGATGTCATTTACATCGCTTTCGGTTTTCAAGAATCGAGAGAATCAGCAAAATTGGAAGAATCCATTTAACTCTAAACACACCTATTGTTGGACTTTCTGTTTTGTATTACAGTGTACTCTGTGTAGACCGGACCTAGTGTAGACCGGACAGTTGCGTAGACCGAACGGCAAATCCCAGGTCTCGACCCACTCAATCTCTCGCCATGTTAAATAATCTGCGTAGACCGAACAGTTGTCTAGATCGGACACCGGACACTTTTTACCGTCCCGCCCGATCTAAAAACGCTCCGTAGATCGGACAAGAAACAAAATGGTCGAAAAACGTTGGTACTGAAATTCGATTTTTTTTTTATGTAAAATTGCAGTTTTCCGTGCATATTTGAATTTTTTTCGTGCAAAATTGCATTTTTCGTGCAAAATTGCATTTTTTTCATGCAAAATTGCATTTTTCGTGCAAAATTGCATTTTTTTTCGTGCAAAATTGCATTTTTCTCGTGCAAAATTGCATTTTTCGTGCAAAATTACCTTTTTCGTGCATAATTGCATTTTTCTCTTGCAAAATTGCATTTTTTGTGCAAAATTACCTTTTTCGTGCATAATTGCATTTTTTTCGTGCAAAATTGCATTTTTTTTCAAGGATAATTGCTTTTTTCGTGCGTAATTCGATTTTTTTTTACCTCATAATTGCATTTTTAGAAACAAATAACGCAAAGAAACAGACCACCATTCATGATTTTTTCCTTTCGAATTAAGTTTTAATAAAGTTTAACAAATATTTTATTCATTTTTTTTATAATTTTTAATAAATTTTCTAACACGCTCTGTAGACCGGACAAAGGGTTTTGTCCGGTCTACAGAGCGGCCGATGCGTAGACCGGACATTGCGTAGACCGGACACGTTTCATTGGTCCCGACAGGGTCTGGTCTACACATAGTACACTGTACTTACGTTTACATTTAAAACTCGCCACATCTAAATGAGAATTTGCATTAAACTCTATTCCGAAAAGTACTTGAAATACTCTCATAGGTACTTACACTAAAATTAATATCGACCAAATTGGCAATGTTGTTGCGCGTCAGATTCAACGTCCTGATAGTCGTGGCGCCCCAAAAAGTGTTTTCGCCGATGGCCGGTATCCGCGAATTCGTAATGTGCACTTCCTCCAACTGGGGATACTTCATGAACACCCGACCTAAAGTTAGTTCGTTCGGATTGTCTCGGGGTGCCGACACCACCAACACCTGAATGTCGCGATCGATGTGACTTAACGGCAAAGTCCCATGTATTCCTCCACGAACACACGACACCCTTTTTCGTCCGGGCCGGTCGGTGTCGCACATGCATTGATCCGGGCATGATGCAGCGGCTAGCAGACAACACGCACTAGTCAAAACAAGCAGCAAATGCACGTCTTTTCTCATCTCTTCATGTGTTGTTCTCTGAAAATAAACATTGCGAAAGCTCATTAGTTGTTCTGTGTATGTGCTTACATGAAAAGATTTACTTATCTGCCCCTAAATAACTGCAAAACAGTTTGAGATTAAGATTACACATGAGGAAAGCCAGTAATTAGGTTTGGGCGGCATTGGCGTGGAGGGAAGGTTAATTACGGGGGTCGTAAAAGAGGCGGAGCTTGCCAATCAGGGTCGGGTTAAGGGGAGGGTGGGCAGAGGGTTTGGTGCTCCTGGCCTTTTGATTATTAAGTGTTTCGAGATTTATTTGGACACCTATTGTGAAAAGAATTCATATTTTTTTGTGTTGGTTTGTGTGGAGACTTTTGTGGCCATAGGTGCACATGTAAACATACGAAACACATTCGAATTTTTGTCCTAAAATCAATTTGTTTATTTTAAAAATCCATTTTTTTATTTTAAAAATTCATTTTTTTTATTTTAAAAATTCATTTTTTTTATTTTAAAAATCAATTTTTTATTTTAAAAATTAATTTTTTTTTTTAAATTTTTTTTTTCTCCTAAAAATCCATTTTTTTCTCCTAAAAATCCATTTTTTTCTCCTAAAAATTAATTTTTTTCTCCTAAAAATTAATTTTTTTCTCCTAAAAATTAATTTTTTTTCTCCTAAAAATCCTTTTTCTCCTAAAAATCTTTTTTTTTCTCCTAAAAATCCATTTCTTTTTTTTATAATTAATTTTTTCTCCTAAAAGTCCATTTTTTTATACTAAAAATTCATTTTTTTCACTTAAAAATCCATTTTTTTCACCTAAAAATCCATTTTTTTCACCTAAAAATCCATTTTTTTCACCTAAAAATTCATTTTTTTCACCTAAAAATCCATTTTTTTCACGTAAAAATCTGATTTTTTCACGTAAAAATCCATTTTTTCTCCTAAAAATCCACCTTTTTTTTGCCTAAGAAATCCACTTTTTCTTCCGAGAAATCCATTTTTTCTCCTGAAAATGCATCTTTTACCAAAAGAGTAAATTTTAGCAATAAGTTATAATCTCACAATTTAAATGAGCCCACTGTCTTGCTTAATTAAAATGTAGGCCTTAGAAAACCAAAATGTCCACTTTTAAAAAATTGAAACTAAACTGCCCTTACAATTTCCACTGGAAAATGAACTCCCTTGCAGTTAATTTGTTAAAAGACTATAAAACCCCCAATTTCAGTGAACGAGAAACTAAATTCAAACATCACGCAGCCCCAGTACTTCTTGTAAGATGGAGATGCAGGCTTGACATCACGCTGCAGCTGCCACAGGCGCTCGAGCGGTTCACCAAGACTAAAGAAAACCCGATATAGGGCGCAGATAAAAACGAAAAGGGTGTGTAAGTAAACGTTTGCTTTCTCTATTTTCATTCACACACGACTCCAAATAAAACAAAAACGATTTCAAAACACATGTTAAACACGTGCTGCATTAACAAATCGACAATTTCCTATTTTTAAATTAAAAATCTATAAATCATCACCGCTAAATAAACACGTCTTTAAAACCTAAAAAAATGGCCTTCATATTTCACTTTTCTCATTTCCTTGCCCCGGCTAAACGAGGAGGTGCAACGAAAACAAATGCCAAACATGTGCAGCGAGGAAAGCAATATAATTTTATTTATGTTTTGTATTAAAACATAATAAATCTTCCTTTAAAAAAAAAAAAAAAAAAAAAAAAACTCTTTTTCATTAAATTTCCTACGCATTACGCGCAGAGGCGTAGCTTCAAATTTTGGGCCCCCCATGCAAAAATATTATTGGGCCCCCTCTTCGATTTTTAGGGGCCCAAAAATTCCAACAAAATATAAAATAAAATAAATTAAATTTTTTTTTCTTTTTATATTTTTTAAGATTTGGGTCCCAAAAAAGGCTGCGCAAAGGGCCCCAGACTGTAAATACGCCTTTAGGGTCCCAAAAAAGGCTGCCAGAAGGGCCCCAGACTTTGTGGCCCCAAAATTACCACACAAAAATTCCCCAAAAATAATTTTCGAAAATATTTTATTTTTTTTTGGAAATTGAAGGGCCCCCAAATCAATTTTTTAGTAAAAAAAAAAAATACATTTTTAAAAGTTTACATGCTCACCGTCACCACTCAGTCCTGGTTTGTGTTCGCACGACACATTCTGCTCCCTATCAAGTGAGAAGAGGCTTTCAAAACGCTTTACTTAATGCTGCGTAACTTGGTGGACTGGCCTCTCTTCTCCCCTGGCGGGATTACGCGTGCTTCCCCTCTCCACCCGGCCCGCGCCTCTAGAATAGCGAATGGTATCGCCGAATACTCTCTCGCGGTCTAAGGCGATGGGAACTAGTCTCCGCCTTCAACACAACAAAATAAAAATCAAATGAAAAGGGCGTGTGAGCACACAGTGCAATCTTCTTAAGCGTCACTTTTTCCCTTAACCTTAAATCCACGTTATATCATCCGCAGGGTTGGATTTAGATACTGCGGGGCCCCTAAGCAAAATTTTTTAGGGGCCCCTCTTGATATTAAAAAATCTAAAAAATACACTTACTATTATCTCTTTATGTAAATTAAATATAAATACATTTTTCCGGGGGGCCCCATCGGGGGCCCCTAAGCAAAATTTTTTGGGGGCCCCTCTTAATATTAAAAAATCTAAAAAAAACACTTACTATTATCTCTTTATGTAAATTAAATATAAATACATTTTTCCGGGGGCCCCAATCATCGGGGGCCCCTAAGCAGCTGCTTATTTTGCTTATACGTAAATCCGTATGAATCAAATCAAATGTTTCAGCAATTAAAGAAATCTGTTTGTTTTCCGTATTGATTCGAAGGAGAAAAAAATCAATATGGGGGTCACAGACCCAGTTGAATGCGAGTGTGTCTTATGTCAAACCGAGGCCAGGTGTGCCGTGTCAAAGAACTTTCTCCCTCCCCCTTGAAAACACTCTTTTCCGCCCTTGTGGGTTTGGGTTGGCCGTCGTTTAGAATCGGTTTAAAATCGGCCATTGAAACGGGGCCGGCGGGTCGGGGCCCAACGAGCAAGACGAATCGAGTCAATAAAGCAAATGTGGAGTGATCAGCTGATTGTGAGAGGATATTAAGGTGTGGTATCAGCTTTTTGCCATTTGGTTTCGCGTTTTTGACAGCAGGCGCCGTCTTTTGTGAGTTCGTGGTGCATAAATCAGTGGATGGTGAATGAGCGAATTAATTTTGGCTCTGTGGGCGAGCCCCCTCTCGCCCGCGCGTACAAAGCACGTGCATCGTATCAAAAGCAAAAGTCCCCCGCTTCCTAGTTCCCCTTGTCCCCTTGTTGTTTTGTGCGCACGCGCCGCATATGGCGATTGGCGTCACACATGGGATGTTTCTTCTTGAGCGTTATCGTGCAGGATGTGCTCGCAAACTTATAATCACATATGATACATTGCAGGCTCGAAATGAAAAGTTGAGTCAATTGTTGGCATATCAAATAAATCTTCGGACGACGTATACGCGGAAATATACAGAAAAATGCAGAAATATACAAAAAAAATGCAGAAAAATGCAGAGATTTTAAAAAAAATGCAGAGATTTTCAAAAAAATGCAGAATTATACAGAAATATGCAGAATTATACAGAATTATACAGAAATATGCAGAGTTATACAGAAATATGCAGAGTTATACAGAAATATGCAGCAAAATGCAGAAATATACAAAAAATTGCAGAAAAATGCAGAAATGTATAGAAAAATGCAGAAATATATAGAAAAATGCAGACATATACAAAAAATTGCAGAAAAATGCAGAAATATACAAAAAATGCAGAAAAATGCAGAGATATACAAAAAAAATGCAGAATTATACAGAAATATGCAGAGTTATACAGAAATATGCAGCAAAATGCAGAAATATACAGAAATATGCAGAGTTATACAGAAATATGCAGCAAAATGCAGAAATATACAAAAAATTGCAGAAAAATGCAG
>JAQIXU010002556.1:0-11608 GCA_034701245.1 Strigamia transsilvanica
TGTTGTAGCTGTAGCACAAAACTGAAACCAAACTTTATTGCTTTCCGACGCCACCACTGGTGGCAGCACCTGTTACAATACATATCGTTATTTAATTCTAGGTGACATTGCGTATGTTGAAATGTATGTAAGCATAACTACAGGACCACATGTAAGTCATTTTAATTATATCTAAGGCTGTATGTACCACATACGTACTTAAACTTGATATTTGTAGGGTTATTGCGGTAATTATGGAACATATCTATCCGCAATACATGGCCTTGCTCAAGCGAAGGAACTTAGTTTGCTCCGATCCAAGTTATTACCACAAAGACTTCCCAGAAGTAAATTTGGACCTCCGAAAAAGAGTTTCTTCTATGAAGATACAGTTGATGGATGGTGTTTACCATTGCCAGCAGCTGACAAACCAGTTGCTTTTAGGACCATGTACCACGAATACGTCGAACATAAAATAAGACCAGTAATATTGATAATATGTTTACATTTTAATGCCTTAATAAGTATGTAAACATTTGTTTTTATGTTGGCAGTTTCAGTTCAATACCTATGTTCGTGTAAGCACACTTTATTCAGCTTTAAAAGCGATACTGGCGATGTACGTTTTTGCTATGCTCACAACATTTCGGTTTGGAAGGACACTTCTGGAGAAAGTAGTTTAAAACATGCTAGTTGTTTTAGGTTTTTTTAAATTTTTCTAGTTTTTTAAATTTATTTTATAGTTTCCACGGTTATTTTCTGCTGGAATTATGTCTAGGAATGGACCGACTAGGCAACAGGTTTTAACAAATTGTCTACTTTTACTTCATGGATTCAAATGTTTTTATATTTAGATAAAAGATGTGGGATTTGTAACGACACTGGTAGGAATTGGCTACAAAAATAAGTTAGAAAATGCAACTGATGATCACCAAACTGCTCCAGATCATAAATTATATGTTAAAGTTAAAGGACCAGGTATAGAACGAGTGATATCATCATTGATTAGGTTTTCAACTCTAACACTTTATTTTTATTTTATCAAGAACCTGGGTACATAGCAACACCAATCTGTATGATTCAAGCAGGTCTGGTTTTATTGGAGGAAATTGGGAATACAGAAGGGAAGTAAGTTTGTATAATTATATTTTCTTATCTCATTTCTCATTTGTGTTTTGTTTCATCACAATCAGGGGCGGCGTCTACACACCAGGTGTGGCTTTTGCAAACACAACTATAGTTGAAAGATTGAAAAAAAACGGAATAGATTTTATCTGTGGCGCTCCGATTAAAATCACTGAATCCAAATTATGAAACGAATAATATTACTATTTTTGAAATCATTTATATATAAATATTTGATGAATAAATTTGAAATAATAGAAGAGATGTTACAGATTGAACGTTTGTACTTGTAATTATTGCCGCTTGGTTATTATTAACAATAGAAACAAGCTCAGGGTTCAGGAACTTACAAAACGAAGAATGTTTTTCAAGAAACTAGCCTACACAGTTCATTGGTATTTGATTATTTTATATATCACTGCGGTAAATTAAATATATAAAAAATAAACAAAATATCGTTGATCTGAATTATTAGCTATATTCCTAAATTCGCTCAGAGATGTCGCAACGAACGAATACGATTTGATCACAAACTACGTATGTAGAATTTGTTGCTCGCTGCGTCATGTTCAATTTGGTTTGTTATTAAGTTGTTACAGGCCTTGTCGGTTGTAGTTTTTTCTCCTGTGACACTTTGACTGCGGACAAGACAATGGAAGATTCGACGAAATCCGGCGATACACTTCGATATGACTTTGTCATATACGGAGCGTCTGGTTTTACCGGCCAGTTCTGTGTGGAAGAAATGATTAGAAATGCGGAAAAGTCCAAAGTCACTTGGGCTGTGGCTGGAAGAAATTACGATAAGTTGACAGAAGTTATAAAAAAGGCGTATAGCGTTTTAGGTTAGATTTTAATTTAATGAAATTACCGATGACTTAAGAAAACATCTTAGCATAAAACTTTTCCCACCCCTTCCAATAGGCAAGCCACAGGAAGACATTCCGATTATTTTGGCCGACGTGAGCGATGTCGGTGCTCTTGGCGGAATGTGCAGCAGAGCGAAAATTCTGCTCAACTGCGTCGGACCCGTAAGTGCGAATTAAATGCTTTTATAATGCGGATTTTGACATTACATTTTTTTTTTACAGTACCGATTTTTCGGCGAACCTGTTGTGAAAGCATGCGTTGAAAACAAAACTCATCATATTGACATCAGCGGTGAGCCCCAAGTAAATATTTCTAATTTTTAAACATTTTGATGTATAAAAGTATTAATGTTTTGCTCGTAGTTCTTGGAGCGAATACAATTAGAGTATCACCAGATCGCTAAAGATGCGGGTGTTTATATTATTGGTTCCTGTGGCTTCGATAGCATTCCGTGTGAGATGGGTATCCAATTTCTTCGCCAGAATTTTCCAGGTTGGAGAATTTTTGTTTAAAAATTCAGAATTGTGTACTAGTTAATCCTATTTTATGTTTAAATAGGTGACGTAGCATACGTCGATGTTTTCGTTAGTTTTGCGCACGGACCAAGTGTAGGGAAAAGTATAAACAAACCCAACTCGAGTGTATAAACATATTTTAATGACTTTTACAGGGAACACGTGTGCATTTTGGCACGTGGCAATCGGCTATTTATGGATTTGCGAATTGGAAGGAATTGAAACCGATCAGAGCCAAGCTTTACCCTGAAAAATTACCTAAAAGCAAATATGTGGGTCCGGTTAAAAAAGCAATTTTCTACAGTAATGAAGTCGAAGGTTGGTGCGTCCCTTTTCCAGCATCTGACAAACCAGTTGTCATGCGATCACAATACCAACTTCTCGAACAGGAAAAAATAAGACCGGTAAATAAATTTAAAAAAAATAATAATTTATATTAATTCTAATTTAAATTTATATATTTAATACCAATTTTCTATAAACAGTTCCAGATGGCTGCATATCTTCGAATGAATTCGCTTTTGGTAGCCCTTTTGACTGTTTTTGGAGCACTCATATTTGCACTTCTAGCTTCGTTCAGCTTTGGTCGGAAGCTGTTAGAAAAGGTTAGTTAACTTTAGGAGAAAATTGTAAAAATTACTAATAATTAATATCTGTGTATTATGTATATATATATGTAGTATCCACGCATCTTTTCGTTTGGCATGTTTTCGAGGAAAGGTCCTACCAGACAACAAGTAATTTAAACTGGTTTACATTTTTTTAACCCATCTAAATGTCAAATTTTACACGTTAAATCTGGCATTAAGAATTTATGAATGACTTTGTAATGCACCTAGTGCGTTTATTTTTTGTTTTTCTAATCTCAATTTAATTTTAGATTAAAGAAAGCTCGTTTACATCGACTATTATTGGAACTGGTTATGAAGATAAATTAGAAAACCCAACCGATGATCATGCAACTCCCCCGAATACTAAACTTGTTGTGAAAGTTAAAGGACCCGGTGATAAAATTAAATTAGAAATTGGGTGTTCGTGGAAAAACTTACTCGTTAGTTAATGTCTAAATTTAGAAGCCGGATATGTGACTACACCAATCTGCATGATTCAAGCTGGAATGGTTTTGTTGGAAGAGATGGATAGGCTGCCAGGAAAGTAAGTATACAAATATAGTTTATTTACGATCATATTTTTCTCTGTCTTTTCCTTCAGGGGTGGTGTCTATACGCCAGGTGGTGCGTTTGTTAATACCACAATTGTAGATAGATTGTCTGCAAATGGCTTGGATTTCGTTTGTGGAAATCATCTCAAGTTAGATGGAGCGAAATGATAACATTTTGTTTATTTAATCTGCTGAATACGCGCATTTATTCCTCTCCAAAAGCTTTACGGTTTCAAAAACTACGATATACGACGCTTATGTTATTACAAAGGACAAAATTAAATCAAAATTTTGTTTTTCAATTCTATATTTATGCAAGAAATTATAAAAAAATTTCTAAACTATAATTTTATTTTTATTTTTCAATAAACAGCTTGATCAATAATTGCAGTTGATTTAATTATAGTCACACAGGCGTAATAACAACCCCAGCCCCTGTCCCGCGGGGCCCAGAGCTAAAAAAAATAAAAACAAGCAACATTTCGATTAGTTGTTACGCCAAACACACAACACAAGAAACATTTAATAGTCATTAAATCATCCAAACAGCGCCCGGCCTCGAATAGTCGCCTGTCTTTAACAACCGCATGACACATAACTGAACGAGTAGATTATTCGAGTCAACTCATCCAGCTGCAAAAACGAGTTTTAAGTGTCTGTTTTCTTCTGGTGACTAACGCGATAGTAATGATTTTGAATAATACTGTCGTTTGTAGTTGAATGTTATTTCATCTGGTTTAGTCACGACCTTATATAGCAAGCTAATGATTCGGACCGCCCACTTCCATTTGGCGATGAATCTATTTCGGTGCAGGTCGTGATATTGGGAGGGGGTGGTATCGGGCCAAATAAAACATGTTGTGGGAGTACCTCAATAACCCTGGGGGCTAAAAAGGTTGATGGAGCCTTCGCGATTTGTAATGATATTGTGTGGCAATGTCTTTCTGGACCCTGCTGTTATAAAATAGTATTTTTACTCGAGGGTTTTGCACTATCCAGTCGTGATTGAACGAGTCATTACGGACATTTAATGGTAAAAAGAAGAACTTTTCCTGTCCGGGAAATTGCAAAACAACTCAATCTAGGCCCATGACCTTATGGGGGTGTTAATTCTAATTTATTACGTCACAACCATGCACGGCCGGGGGGAAATATGCGTTATAACCCCATAATCTGCGGAACGAAAGTGTGGGACTGAAGCTAAAAAGGAAGTACTGGATGTGAGAAGAGTTAAAGAGTGGAGTGCATAAGCAAGGACCAGCATCACGTAAGTCGGGTAGAGTTGATTCTAGATAGCAATTTGTTTGTTTTATGCTTAATTGCGAGTAATTTATGGCGAATTAACCGAAATTCCACGAGTTGGAAAATTGTGGTCTTCGTTGGCGCCCATTGGACGTGAAATGTGATTTAATTACCGTAATAGTAGTTTATCTTAGTGATCTAAATGTTAGCGCCGGTGTACTAAGCGAGACCAATGACTTGCAGGTCGGCCTTTCTGGTTTCGCTATTCATTTGTGCGGAAAGTTTTCTTTTTCTGACAATATTGGAGGTTGGAGATCAATGGCCTTGAAGCATAGAGGGCGGATTTGAGTTAAATTATGGGTGACTAGGGTTACATCAATTCAAATAACGTTTGGGAATTGGTAAGTCAACCAAAATGGCCAAGGGAAAAGAAAGAAACTTTTTTTTTCTATGCATTTATCGAGCGATTCCTAGCGAACTGTAAGTGCGTGACTTTCTTTCTCTTTCTCTTTCTCTTCTCGGAAAAAAAATGCACATTATGAGGTTTTGCACTTCTCATGGCTGCCAAAGTGCGATTTACGAGAGGAAAAAAGTTTCGAAAGTTTGGACAAAAAAGAAATCGTTTTTCATTCTCTGACAGAATCGACAGTTGTGCTCGAGTGAGGTCTGAACGCGGAGTTAATGAAGTGACACTTTACTCGTTCTTTCGGTAAGTTGGTCTTTTCCACTCTGCATTTAATTTTGAAACATATGTTTCGTTGTTTGCATTTGCAGTTTCACCCTTCGCAATGCCAAAATGCAATTACTATGCAAATGGCGACGTGGAGTGAACGGAGCAGTATTTATATTTCTCATAGTGGTGCTCACTTTTATAACGGGTACATTGTACGTATTGAGGCGACTACCCCAACGAAACAATGCGCACTTTCGACTCATCAATCATCTTCAACCCGACCGATTACCCGTGCCGCCATCTTCGCATCTTGTTGATCTGCGCAACTTCACATTTGCTTTGCTCACTGACATATGCGATTACCAAGACGTTTATCTTCTCACTCTCGTCCATTCCACACCCACGCACGTCAAGGAACGCAAGGCCATCCGGTCAACGTGGGGCGCAGTGAATCAAGTTTCAGGGCGCTCGATCCGAACGGTTTTTTTAGCCGGCAAAAGCTCGTCCGAACAAATACAGCGTGAATTACAAATGGAAAGTTCCATTTATAAAGATATAGTGCAAGGTAATTTCATCGACAGTTATGCTAATCTTACGTATAAAAATGTTATGGGGTTAAAGTGGGCTCGAACTTATTGCAATTCGTCGCGTTTTATACTCAAAGTGGACGAAGATGCCTACGTGGACATTGTGCAGTTCGTTCGGTTTATGTTGACTGTGTATGGGGATAATGCTATGAGAGTTCTTATGTGCCATGTGTTTCCCGAAGGTACGCCTGCGCTCCGACAGGGCAAGTGGACTGTTCCGGTGGTCGAATATCCGTATTCGAGATACCCGAGGTATTGTGCAGGGCTGGCATATGTGCTCAGTTTCGATGTGGTTAAGGATTTAGTGATTGCGTCTGAACGGATACCGTTTTTCTGGATAGATGATGTGTATGTTACTGGTTTGTTAGCTGAAGCTGTGAGTTTGAGACATCTATCTATGAATTTTCGAATCACGCTGGATGCGACGCCATTAAAGAGGTGGCTAAAGGAGGAAACGTTACACCAATGTCGGTTTTTTATTGGGAATTTAGGAGATGTAATAGACTGGCCTAAAATGTTGAAAAATTTGTGGTTCAAGACAGTTGTTGTTCATCAGAAATAAAAGAGGAAATGTGTATAAATGCGTTTTAAGGTTATTTATTGAATACATTATACATATATCATATATCTGTATCACAATGTGTTCCGTAATTGGTTGCAGAATAACTAATTGCTTCGTTTAAAAATGATAATTGGCATTCAGCACAATAGTAGAACTACTATTATGCATTCAAGCGTGAGTGTAAGGTCACCAAAGGTCGTTGTACATAATTCCGGACAGCAAACATGGTAGTTTGTTGGATTTTTTTTAAAAAAAATAAAGCTATTAGTTGTTAATTTTATGGTTTTCATTTCTTTGAACTAACACTACGGTGTAATGCAAACATTGGCAAGTGAAAATGAAGATTTTAAGAGTGACGTAAAACGGGCAAGTGAAGTGTCATAGATCAAATCAAATGTTAATAAAGCATAAGTTCACAGTGGAGCCATTGTTTAGTTATTTATTACCATTGCTCCAAAGCAGGCCCGTTTTACCATAGGTCAGGGGGCGCCGCCCAGAAGGAGTTTGCATGTTTTGTTCAAAAAATGCATGTTTTTGTCTGAAAATTGCATTTTTTTGGTCTGAACATGTATTTTTTTTTAAAAAAATGAATTATTTCTTTGTTCAAAAATGAATTTCTTTTATCTGAAAAAGCATTTCTTTTGTCTAAAAATCCATTTTATTTTTAAAATCCATTTTTTTTTGTCTAAAAATCCATTTTTTTGGTCTAAAAATCCATTTTTTTTGCCTAAAAATCCATTTTTTTGTCTAAAAATCCATTTTTTTGTCTAAACATCCATTTTTTTTGTCTAGAAATACATATTTTGGAAAAAAAAGTCCATTTTTTTTGCCTGAAGTTTGTTTACCCGAATTTATTGTTCATAAAAAGCTTATATTTTTATTTTTATTTATTTATTTGTTCTTTTATCTTTTTACTTTTTTATTTTTTATTATTTTTTTTTTGGGCGGGGCGTCAAAATGACCAAAAACACATGGGCGCACAATACCCTAAAAACGGGCCTACTCCAAAGTCAGTTCAAAAGCTTAATAATTAGTCTGAAAAAGGCGAGGAAAAAGGCACTCACTCGTACTCACCACTAACAAGTAAGGCCAAGGTAGAGAGACATGTCTCTTTGCCTTAACTAAAGGCGTACTACGGCCACCAGGGTGCAGATGAGTCTTGGCTTTTATTCTCAGCCATTGACATCACCGGCGTTAGCTCCATTATCAAGGTTATTTTAGTCTTGTCACTTGTACACCGGTGATTTGCTTTTTTGAACACTTGAAAACAGTTGCTATTGTCAAAACGCGTACAGATAACTGTATATGCGTCATATTTTATCTCGTTTTATCGGTCCAGTTAAGCAAATAATTCGTACACCAAATTTATCCAAAATATCCCGCACCATCCCTTGTGCAAACCAGTGCAAATTTGGTTTCTGCAACGTGTCTGCCGATACGAATTCATTAGCTTTTTCTCCATCGAAAATAAGGTAAACATTTTAATCTAATAACGAGAATAAATTAACGAAAACAAGATCCTTTGATTAATATTTTATAATTTTTATCCAGAAATCCGACAATGCCACTGGACAGAAGTCTCTTCATGTTCCCGAACGACCAACCCGTAGTCATGCTCGAATGCCAACAAGCATTTGATAATTTGACAGAAAAGGAGAAATTGTACGCTCATCATCTCTCCCAGGCATCTTGGAAAGGCGGATTAATTGTTCTTGTTCAGGTTGAATTTCGTTTGACGTTTTAGTTTGAATATTTTGAATTTATCTTTGGATTTTCAGACTTCTACGGAATCACCGTTAATTTTCTCATTGCTCATGAAGTTATTTCGTGGTCAGCCGCTTGCTGAATTGGAGAAAATTGCCGTTGAGAAAAGCGGGTTTACTCAAGATGAGTATTTGGTGAGTTTTATACGGTTACCTGTGCGCTGTGTATTCAATTATGTTGTTTTTAAAGGGTTTTCTTGTTTACGCATCTGGATTATTCACAAATATGGGAAATTACAAAGGATTTGGGGACACTAAGTTCGTTCCTGGCATTTCTAAGGTGTGATGTTTGTTAATGTCGGTAATTTTTTTTTTTTAAATTAGTTTTTAAATTTTACAGGAAAAATTAGAAAATCTTATTTTGTCTAGCGAGGCTTATAAAAAGAATCCAAAAGCGATGCAATTGCTTTGGTCCAATTGCAGTAGTGGAATTTTTTCCCTCACGGAACATTCGAAACAACTCGGTCTAAATACAAACGTAAGAATTGAAGAAACTAAAATTTAAAACGAAAAGATAAAACCGGTAATAATTTTGTTTAATTTAGGGAGTAACTACTTACTTTTCGTCGAACTGCACCGAAGACGACACAAGTTTTATAAATAAATTTTTCAAAAAACAAAATATCGAGGCCTATAACACGAGACTTTTCAAAACAACCGAGGAAAAGGGACAGATTTATGAAATTCGATTGGCTTCAGCCGTAAGCACATCTGACGAAGAAGAAAAAAACATTCTAGGCACTCACGAATTCGAAGGACAAACAATTTTAATAACTCGTGGCGATTATTCGTCGCTTTTGAAGTTAGTAAATGATGAACTAATGCTAGCAAAGGTATATAAAAAAGCCGTAAACTGTATAAAACAAAATGAAAAAATTGTTTGATTATTCTAGACTCATGCCAGTAACGAAACGGAAGTGAAAATGATAGATAAATATGTTCAAAGTTTTCGCACCGGCTCGTTGGATGCTCACAAAGATGGATCGCGTTATTGGATCAATGACAAAGGACCTATCGTTGAAGCGTAATAGAATAAATTTTAAGTTTCTAATATTTTATTTAATTTAAAAAAAATATTTTTTTGTAGTTATATTGGTTTCATTGAAACGTACAGAGATCCAGCTGGACAAAGAGGAGAATTTGAGGGTTTTGTGTCTATGGTTAACAAGGAAATGAGCGCAAAATTTACTAAATTAGTTGTACATGCTGAAGATTTCTTGCCGTTGTTACCATGGCCAAAAGAATTCGAAAAAGATAAATTTTTGCGACCGGATTTCACATCTTTGGACGTACTAGCCTTCGCTGGCAGTGGAATTCCTGCAGGAATAAATATTCCAAATTGTATTTATTTATTTATTTATTTATTTATTTGCTTATTCATTTATTTTTGATTCTATTGATAGATGATAGCATACGTCAGACGGAGGGTTTTAAAAACGTGTCGTTAGGAAATGTTATTCCAGCTAGTTATAAAGAAATGAAAATTCCGTTTTTGTCGAACGATGATCAAGAAATGTTGCAGAAATACCGCGTGAAATCTTTTGAGTTGCAAGTTGGCTTGCACGAACTGTTAGGGCATGGCAGTGGAAAACTTTTCGTTCGTCATTCGGATGGATCGTATAATTTTGATGAAAAATCGGTCGTGGATCCTATAACGGGAGAAAAAGTAAATTAAATACTTTTACTCACAACAGCAGCATTATTTTTATTATATTTTACGCATTTCATAGATCAAAAGTTGGTACGAAGAAGGTGACACTTACGACTCCGTGTTTACTACAATGGGGTCCGCGTACGAAGAGTGTCGAGCTGAGTGTGTTGGATTGCATTTGTGCTTGCATTCGAACGTTCTTAAGTAGGAGATTGTAGAGATTTTGCATATAATGTATTTAGTTTTAATTTTTGATTAAATTTTTCTAGAATTTTTGGATATGAAGAACAGGAAGCTGAAGATATAATTTACATAAACTGGTTAAATTTGTTGCTTGGCGCATTGCGCGGTTTGGAAATGTTTCAGCCCGATAAAAAGACATGGGGTCAGTCACATTCTCAAGCTCGATTTGTAATTTTGCAAGTTTTGCTCGAAGCTGGTGAAGGATTGGTCAATGTGACTCAAACTACTGGTGCTGATGGAAAACCGGATTTGTTGCTGTCTGTCGATCGTAGCAAAATCCAAACGGTTGGAAAAGATGCTATTGGAATATTCTTAAAAAAATTACAGGTTTTGTTCATCGTTTTTAAAAATTATAATTTAATATTTATCTTTGAATTTTGATTGTACTAGGTGTATAAAACTATGGCTGCTGTGAAACAAGCGTCTGAAATGTTTCTCAATTATTCGGCTGTGTTGGAAGATAGTAAAATTCCGTTTTTCAAGTATCGGGATATTGTAGTTGCACGGCGACAACCGAGGAAAATGTTCGTGCAAGCTAATACGTTTGTTAAAGGTATAGAATTGCAGACGGGTTGTTTTGTGTTTGATTTTTACGGTTGTTTTTGCGTGTGATTTTGTTTATTTCAGATGGAAAAGCTACTTTAAAATCGTACGAGGCCACGCACGAAGGGCTTATACAATCGTGGATTGAACGTTTTCCGACGGAAGAAGTAGATGATTTTTTGATTAATTTATGGGAGAAAGATAAGGCTTCGCATGAAATATGAATGAATTGAAAAAAAATCAAGTTGATGTTTGATGAAGCTTTTAAATCTGAATAAAAATACTTTGAAATAACGATTTTTGTGTTTGTTTTTGTTTCTCGAGATTGTGGTTTCTATTTTTCTGAAGAAAATGTGCCACTTACCTGTAAAAAAAATAAAAACAACAAATATAAAAATAAAATTCAATCAAAACAAACAAAGAAAAGAGAAAATAGATGAATAATGCACGCTCGTGTTATTAGCCGTCCACGCTCGTGTTAGCCGTCCACGCTCGTGTTGTTAGCCGTCCACGCTCGTGTTATTAGCCGTCCACGCTCGTGTTAGCCGTCCACGCTCGTGTGAGCCGTCCACGGTCGTGTTATTAGCTGTTCACGCTCGTGTTATTAGCCGTCCACGCTCGTGTGAGCCGTCCACCGTCGTGTTATTAGCCGTCCACGCTCGTGTTATTAGCCGTCCACGCTCGTGTGATTAG
>JAQIXU010002557.1:0-11607 GCA_034701245.1 Strigamia transsilvanica
AAAAAAAAAAAAAAAAAAAAAAAAAAAAAAAAAAAAAAAAAAAAAAAAAACCCAAAAAAACAGCGTTTCCGTTTCAAAAGAAAACAACAAACAGCACTCACACGAACCAAACCAACACCGCAAAGTCAAAAAAATTTTACCTGCCTTAATCTAGCACGACGCAATAAATCGTTGGCAATTCCAATGTGGGTAAAGACAGAACGCGATATAAAAACCATAAATATCACAACAGATTCCACTGTCATTGATTTTCGAGAAAATACCAAAAACTTTATGAAACTTTTTCTGGAAATACTATAAATCAATTGGGAAATGTTATTGAGAAAACATAAAAAAAAGTAGCCCGTTCCTATAATCTACTCAAACATTTATGTTTTTTATTTTTTATCTCTGCTGGATTCTAAAATTTAAATCAAATTTCACATTTGTAATTTTGTTTAATACACAATTCTAAGACGAAATAGTCGAGTCAATCCGACCCGATGGGGTTACATTAAAGATAAAAGAGGTCTGTTTTTGTACAAAAGAATTGGGCTTATTGCCCACAATTTGAACATTTTAGAAAGCCTGAATTTAGGCATGTTGCCATTTTGCAGATAACTGATGAGAATTTAGTTCATTTCAGCATTCCAAGAAAAGTAAACTTTTGCATCACAAATCCCACACTTGGAAACAAATACGCTGGAAAACAAAGCAAATGTTTTACCCAATCTAGACACGAAATCAATTTAAATATTCTTCATTTTTTCAATGAAAGTTATTTTTCTATGCCAAATTTGCCAATTTGTGTAAACTTGTAAAACTGCTGCTTGCATTGGGATAATTTCACTGATTTCAAGCTCTTCACTTCCATCTAGTGCCAGTTCGAGTAAATTCTCATATGGGTAAAAAAAATATACTGTAATTACATTACAATATATTATAATGTATTTAAAAATGTATTAAGTTTCACAACGTATTTGAGAATACATTTAGTACTACGTTTTTGCATGCAAATGCATTCCACAATACTATTACTTTTCAGATATGAATGCATTGTCAAAATCCATTTAAGAAAATGTATTATGAAATTCATTGTTCAATGCATAAATAATATAATTGAATTCCGCAAAAAATGATATTTTTTGGAATGTATTATTTATACAAATCTAAAAATATACGTAAAATATATTTTTGAACCATATGGGTTACTCACTATTCAATACTGTACAAACTATGCATCGCAGACAAACTGAATCTTTATGTTACTGTATATTTTTAACCAAAAATTAAGTATCAGAACAATTTTTACATAAAAAACAAGTTTTTTTTGTGCAAAGAATTGCTCATCAAATATTTCACGTACTAACAGTAGACAGATCATTTCTGACCTCCAGAGAGCGCACACCTTTGCGCACATTCATGTGCATGGGTGGAGGTCATGTCAGAAAATTTCATTCAAAATGGTTAGAATGAATTCCAAAACAAAAAAGAATCTGTTTTTTTTATTTACATTAAAAACAAACTATTTTCCTAGAGGTCAATTCCATAAACCCATTACTTCGCACCTGACCGATTATTGATATGACAACTGCAGCTGAGCAAAGCACCCGCACCTTACAACTTTAAAATTAAAATAAACAACATCTACGTCTTTCTCTTCCCTAGCACGCCCAATTCTTTTACAACTGACCTGAAACGATATGCGCAGTTTAACTGTGGCTTGTTGCCACGAGTGTGCAGCAGTGCATGCATTGGTAAATGATGAGATCAGGGCTAAAGCCTCAAAAACCTTAAAGGACACAATTGGATAAGATTATACGGAATTTTAGATCACGACTGAGTTATAGAAGTGTAATTCACCATAAATTTGTTAATCGAATACAAGTATTCTAATATTTGTTTGTTTTTCAGTTATAGCTGTTGACAGTCAAGACCTCAATATCAGCCGAGTGAGTCGACTACACATGGGCGCTTACTTGTGCATCGCCACCAATGGCGTCCCCCCAGCTGTCAGCAAACGAATCGTACTCAAAGTACACTGTAAGTACATTTTTCTTTCACCACTGAAAACACGATTAACTTGCAGGCCAGCACAGCTATACATTCTGTTATTCCCCCGTTCAAGTTAATTTCAGAAACCATACGGGTTTATTCAATTTATACCCATTCTATGCACGATTTAATCTGACACAGACACGACATAGTTTAACTCGCTTTGTTCTCTATGAGCCGCATTAAATTTTTAGTATTCCATAAAACTTCACCATCCAATTTTCATCCAAGAGATATTTTTTCCTTCAGCTAGGGGTTTTTAAGAGGGAAATATGATAAGACTGAAATGACTTGCAAGAAAATTCATCTCTCATGGAAAGATACTCTGAAGCTCAACTGTTTGATTTTAGAATAAGAGCATTACTCATCTGATTGATGGGAAGTTAAATCTCAAAGCTCCAAACATCCTAAAAGGATGTAGAAAAAAACATATTACAGAAATGGACTGCAAATCCAACTAAGTCGTAAATCCCTAAAACTAGTTTTGACTAATGATTGACCATCAATTCATTTTTTCTACAATTTTTAAAGACTTCTTTAAAACAACAATGTCCGTCTTTCGCCTAAATCAGTGCCACATTAAAACAACATCTGCAATTAAAGTCTCTATTGCGGTGTATTGCAGTGAAGCTATTAATGGCTTCACTGCCCTACACCGCAGCCATGACTTGGTTAGTGTCAGTATTGCCAAATTGATTCTCCAATCCTTATTCTGTGAATAAGGAAATGCCAAATTGGTCACTTGGGTGACCTAAAACCTTTAAACGTTTCGTTTATTTTATTTTTTTTTTTAAAAACCCTCCCACCAACGTCGTAAAAGACGAAATTAATAGCCTAGGCTAAAATTTACAGTTTGTGAGGTTTGTTTTCGCAGCCATTATTCAAGATTTCACCACTGCAATTCAGACACGGGCTATTACTTTCGTCATTTGCGATACGAAGCATTTTGGAAATCACCACGTGACAATCACGACACGAATACCTGAAATTAAAAGAATATAAAACTGAGTCTTGTGTGAAACGAAACCTACAAGCCCCACACTTATAAGGGAAATTAAAAGCGGAATTTCATCCAGCAACAAAAGCATTAAAAAGAACAGGTTGTTTATTGCTTTGTTGATTGCCTATCATTGACAAAATGCCTGTAACCCGTTATTTAACACAGCACTTTCCTTCAGATAATGTATCCTTTTCCCGTTTCAAGCTCAAGGCTCAGGTAATTACCAGCGTCATAAAATACCCAGAACAAAAGGTAAACTTGATTGCTGATTTCGGTCTAACCTGCACAACGAGTGCAAGACAATAAAACGTCTCCTTTACATTCCCCCCCCCCTCTTTTTTTCCCCAATAAAAATATTACTCCAAGGTTATCAAAGGTTCAACCATTCGTTGAAGCATCCAACAAAAGCCTCCGTCCAACTTGATGCTCTTCCTCCTTTGCTCGCTTCCTTGATTTATGTTTATAAGGGGCCAAAAGTAAGACACACAATGTGATGTCACTATCAAGAACCCTTACTCTCACGCGAATGGAACGCTTGGAGATGAAAAATGAAGAGCAGGAGAGGAGGTCACCACTGTGCATCAGTTTCATTAATAAATTCATTAAGTCACGCGTCATAACCCCCAAAGAACTCGCCACAAATTGATCCGCTGCTACCAGACTGCTATCTGCGCTCATTCCGTATTGATTCCATAACGTGATTAAGCGAATAGGCGTTTGATTCGCAATACCAACATCCATCTCATTGCGATAGGTTCGTGTTTAACACGTTGATTTCGGCCCGAAAATATTAGAAATCTTTTCGCTCAGCCTCCTCGACCTTTAATGCTAGCATCGGCCGTAATTGATGTAACGGCCAGAACTGCAACGTGACGTTCGTCCACTCGGCATTGCGCAAACGTGCCGGCTTGTGGTTTATTGTCATTGTACGTAAAACAACATTATTACAACATTTGGTCGTAAACTGTACAATTTTATTTGAAAATGTGTCACTTAATGTACCACGATCAGACACACTCTTTGGAATAAAGTACTGCATACTACTCACTATGAGCTTATGTAAAAGAGCGGCCTCCATTACTACTCATTAACTTGTGTTATTTAAACGAAAGCCTCCAAATGAACACATTCTTCGCATTGTTTTATGGTCAGTGTGTTGAAATGTGCCCAAACAATCGAGTGCCATTAGAATACGAATAACTAAATGGAAATTTACATTTTGACAACAAATTTTGTAAGATATAAATGCCAAACCCGGGGTAGAAATTTCAAAAACTATTGTGTAAAGTTTGACCTATTGCGTCATGTATTCACTTTCACGCCGTTCTCTATTCCCCATCCCAGTGGAACTTTACATTTTCAGACGTTGCAATTTAATAATCAACAAAAAAACCAAATTATGCTTTAAAAAAATTAAACTAGAATTTTTTTGTTGGTTATATCAATAGTACTCACCACCTAGTGGAAATCCACCAAATTATTCTTACAAAGAAATCCTTTATTAGCTTCGATGTGTGCAGTTTACCCAGAAACCAATAAATTTAATGGTCCTTATCACAGTCGAGTCAAGCCAAACCATTACTTTGCAGCTTAACTTTTATGCTCTTATATTTTTCCAGTCCCGCCTATGATTTGGATTCCACATCAATTAGTGGCTGGCACGATCGATGCAGATGTTACACTGGAATGCCACACAGAAGCTTATCCCAAGTCTATCAACTATTGGACAACCGATAAAGGAGAAATGATTACATCAGGGGATAAATACACAGCTGTGGCCGTCGATTCCACCTATCAAGTGCACATGCGACTGAAAATACATCACTTGGATTACAATGACTTTGGATCTTATCGATGCATAGCAAAGAATTCACTGGGGGAAACTGGAGGCTCTATCAGATTATACGGTATTAACTTCATTGTTATTCAACCTCTCCCTTCACGTCAAATTTATTCTCATATTGATAATATGCCGTTCAGTTTTACATTTGAACACGGAAAATATGAAATTATAATCTGCATGCAATTTCAATGTATTTATACAGTCAAGTCTCCTCCTTGCAGTTTAATATCGTGCAACTATAAATCTCCTGTTCTTCTGTTTAAATTTTAAAATACAAGTAGTCAAAGATTTTACGTTGTACTTTATGATGACCAGCGAATGTGATTACTAAATCCGCTTTACATACATAAATTGTGTTTACTCGCAACTTTTTAGTTTCAAGTTTTTTTTTTTCAAATCCCAAGTGTTGCCACCCAAGCAGTGAGTAATATTGGTGTTACGAAGAGCCAATGTAGGTTTTGTTTTCTGTATTGGTCGTGTGTAACCAACATAATTCTGACATTGGTTTTCCTTATTACGCCAATATTGGGTAACCACTGTTGGTGTTTAATCGGTTCAATAGTACTTATGTTAGTGCAATATTTTTTATATTGCATTTTAAATGTTAGAACTGTATTTGAAATCTGTGTAGAACAGATATTGGCACTTTGTTGGCTACATCGCCAATATTTGAAATCAGCTTAGCTTACAGTATATTATTCCAAGATTGTAGTTAATATTGAGCCATTATTGCAAAATGTTAACTTGCTGCTTTGGTATTTCCAAAACCCCATCCTCAATGATTTGTATTTTTAGCAAATTAAAATTCCATCTCATCAAATCAGCAGAGCAGAGGGAGTAGTTTATTCGCGAAACTTTAGTAGTAAATTCGATTCCAACATAGTATGCAGCCAGATTAACCATTAACCCTCTTAGCTCTGAATTGAGGAGTGAATTAAAATCTAGAGACGCAATTCAATTAGCAAACCAATTTTTCGATCCCAGCCACTTAAATTTGCCATTTAAATTAAGTTTAAAAATTTGAAATGCCAATTTCAGAAGTCCCAGCTTCCACACCAGTCTCTACATCAACCGAAAAAGTCAATTTTGAAAGTAAAGGTATTGAAAAACTTTCATCGTTATCCACATGACTGTAACTTTACCCGTACCAATTTCAGGACACTTGGGAGAAACCAAACTAAAACTTAACAGCATCGAAACCAACGAGAAAGGCTTCAAATTATCCACAGGTAAACAACAAAGTCTAATGTTCATAAATTTTTACAACGTCCCCTTTCCCCATAAACCATTACCAAACAGGCAGAAAAGCAAATTCACCCGACGAACCTAAAAACATCCACACACAACCAAGGCCACAGGCAGACACAGGTGAAATTAATTTCTTCTCTCCCACGGTTCAATTAACGAAAAAAGTAATTGACTTCAATCCATTTCCATTGCAGTAAATAACAGTTCTTGCAAGCAAGTGACGCAATTGTCCAGCACACTCTGTTTGCTTCTGCTTGTGACCCTTGTGGCGTGAAAACTAGTGAACGTGACAGCTCTGGTCAGCCCTCCTGTTCCCTCAAGTCAATATTTACCTGTCGACAGTGGTGGTGGACGGTGTCAGTGCACTGTTCAAACAATTCTCCTGCAGCCTTTACAGCCAGACTATAAACCGGAACTGACAGACACCTTCATGGAATTTTGTTCGGCGACTGAAGTGGACATTTGCACTTATTATAACCACGCAAACATGTTTAATTGGTTTTTATCGTGTCATATTTTCCATTTGGTTTTCAGTTGATCCCTAACAGATTGATCAAAAATGTTCCTATGTCCATGCAAGTGAATATTCTATAACGTTAAATAAATCATGTAAATTATTATTATCATTTCTTGATGTGATTACAAATATAATCATTTTCAATTGTTGTTGCTTGCATCATTCACTCTTCCTGTAATTACCAGTCCAAGTAGTTATGGATATGAATTTCATTCAGTAATTTTTGATTTGATCAAAATATCGAAGTCTCCTCTGCAGGAAAACCATAAAACATTGAAAGAGAATTCAATTTTCATTCAAATATCTAGTTGTTAAATTCTTCTCTTATTTTTTTGATGTTTTCATGTAGAAATTCAAAGAGATATAAATCTTAATTGAACTTAATATGTACAATTGCGGTCATAAAAATAGTCGCCTCTTTCCATCGAGAGCATTGTTTAAAAGCGACAATTCTTTTGACCACGATTGTACATTCCTCTGCCCAAAAACAATTTTAATTAATTTCTAAATATAAAAGAATATATAATAAAACTCACAAAAAAATGTCATTGCAAAGTAATTACTTTCAGTATAGTTTTTAAACAAATAAAAATTGAAGCCGTCCGAAGTACGTATTTAGGTTACTTGAAAAGCAATCAAGTATAAAATTTAATTTAATGTATACATTTTTTGTGTTTTCCAGCAGAGAAAGACTATACCGGTTTGCTTTCAATTCCAAATTAAATCTTTTTTATTATTATTAAGGCCAAGGACTTTTTAAAAATATTCAGTATTAATAATACAGATCCAATTTCATATCTATTAAACTGTAAACAAACCAAAAAACCAAAATTAAATTAAAAATAATTTTGTTTTGTATGGACAATGAGTATTTTTTTGATAATTTGTAATATTTCCCTTTCTTTACATTTCAACACCAAGAACCAAATGATAGTAATAAAAAAATAATACTGCAAAAAATTATAATTTACATAAAACTAACAAAAACTAAATAAATAAACAAAAACAGTAGAATATTGATGTAGATTAACCTTACTCCAACTTTCTTTTTGTGTGTGTATAAATTGTTTCATCTAATTACTAAATTACAATAAAATTAAATCAACATTCTACTGTCAAATGACAACGTGAATTTATTTACTATCCATGCAATTTTTCTTTTTATTTTGTCCCTCATATATTGTAAATATTTGTACAGTGAATAGATTTGTTTGCTCTAGATTATTTCTAAGTATGTGGAGCTATCTGAAAAAAAGTTTTTTATAAAAAAAAAAGATTAAGCTTATTCTCAATAAAATTATAAGATGAAGTGTTTAGAATGGCATGGGCGTTTACGAAATTTAGGGATAGGTTTATCTTTTACTATATTTAAGGACAATATTAGATTTCATCAAGGAATAATTTTGTTGGTTTAATTTTGATTGAAGTATATGAATATATTTTTCTCTATGTAAAAAAAATGTGAATATAAACCAATATACAAACATGTTTTTGTTTTTTGATTGCTGTTCTTTTGTTACTCTGTATTATTCTAGCTTAATTAATGATTAGCAGACTATGTAGAACTAATTTCAACAGCTACATATTTTTCCTTCCAACCAATAGAAATTATATTTAAAAAAAAAAAAAAAAACTGCAAATTATTGTGGCTAACTGTAATTGGAAATAAACCCATATTGCCATTGTAAAATAAATAATAAAAATGAATCAGACATTTAATGATTGAATCAGTGTCATTCTTTTAATTATTTTTGATATCAAGTAAAAGAAGCAAGAAAAAGAGCAATCGGGATTTAAATTTGACTGGCCTGCCATCTAGGATGACAAAAAGGAACTAATTTAACCAAAAAACTTTCTTTCTTTACAATAGGTTTATTTTATTCAATACTAACGAAACTTCATTCGAATCTTTTTCGAAAAATAAAAAAAAGTAATTATAATGACAAATAAATCTAACGTACATTAAAATCAGTTCTATTTCAGTAAACGAGATGGCGCCACCATGCTCAGCCACCAGCTAAAACCCGAGCAGAGTTCACTAAATAAAAAAATCAATTTCACACCGAAACCTCTTTCATCTTTTATTACGACCTGGAGCCAAACAAGTGCCAATTTTTTCTGCAATATTTCAGTCAACTTTCTTTTCTTTCTTTCCGAGACATGTCAAAATTAAAATATTTCCTAACCAAATTCTCACCAACTTCAAATTGAAAACGTGACTAAAATATAATTTAAAGATGACAAAAGAAAACAACAAACCCCCCAAAAAGATAAACAATCACACTCAATTAATTAAATACCACAAAAGACAAAACAAAAACAAAATATGAAAGCGAAAACAAGCGAGCTGCAAACTACTGATATCGAGGAATCGCAGAGTATTTGGCTATTCTCTAAAGCAAAAAGTAAAAAAACAAATAAGATAAAAAAAATATCCAGACTAGAGTGCAGGTTGCAATCTTTCCTCAAGATAGAATGAAGAGAGATCCTCGACAGAAGGAAACCCCACTTCCTGATTCCTCTGAGAACGCTTCCACCTGCACACTCCTGTAGCAAGCAATCGCCACCAGTGCCGTCTATCAGAGTTAATCAGAAGGCTGCCTCCCAACTAAGTCACGTTTCATCCTCAACAAAAAAACCTGGGGGAATTCCTTTCCACTTGCACTCTTTTACTTTTTCACTCACACTTTAGTTACCAGCAAATCTAAATTTGCATCAGACTATTCAAATTGTTGCCCTTCTGTCCTTTTTCACAAGTAGTTTAAAAACATTCGATTTAAATGTCTTAAAAATTAAATTCATTTCGCAGCCTGGCTACGAATCGTGTGCAGCAGAATGTTGATTATCGGACCATCGGTTAGGCAAGAGACCGGTTATCCAAACAGTGGTAATTGCAGATGCGCTGTGGTATGCAGTGAAAATCAACCCGTGATTTAGCGGCACATACGGTGCATCCAAAAAGTTTATATTATTTTTTTCTGAAATTGTAATAGATTAATTTACTGCTGTGTTCTAGGGATTTTGTTTTGGAATGAACTCGTTCATACCATTTAATCGTGTAAAATTTAAGCTTTCTTTTAAAAAAAACAAACTGCTGAGATAAGCACTTTGCCTATAATCCCTATTTTTCATAGCTCATGTTGCCCAATAGGTTTACAATAAATAAAATCTTGTTCAAAAGTTTATAATATCTTTAAATAAAGTTCTAAATATTTTTTATATTAATCTCTGTCATCATAATAGTTGAGAAATACGCAAATTTGTTATGTGTCATATGGCATACATATAGCTAAAATCACTTTTTTTTGCAAATTTATCATGGGCCACAAAAAACCACTCACTCAAAATTATTGCTGTACATGCACAGGGCTTTAACCAGACTGCAATTTCTACAAGAACTGATTGCTCCCAAGCCAGTGTGTATAATACACTTAAAAAATTCAAAGAAACTGGAACTACTGATGTCTAGACAAGATCAGGAAGGCCTAAACTATGTGATAAGAGAGATCTGAGAGCCTTAAAGACAATTATGAAGAAGAATAGGTGCATGCCTGCGCAAAATATGGCAAATGAATTGTCAAATGTTGTTAAAAAAAAGTGTTTCCAAATGAACAACTTGCTGCTGGAAGGGCTCGGCTGCAATGCATCAACAATGCAAACGAAACATTAAACTAACAGCAGATGGGAAAAACCAAAAATCCAACAAAAAACATAAAAAGAACCGAAATTGGCTTAAACATTAAGAATGGTTGTAACCCCAGGAAGACTTTCCCTTATGGCCACATGCTGACTTGTGAGTACAGAATGCTCACAAAGAAAAACCTTTATTTCGTCATCACTCCCTCTTCCGCTGATTCATTTCCTCCTCACCATACAGCTGCATGCCCTCAGGCAAGGCCCTGTGCTCGGCTTACCCCATTATTGGTCAGGCCAGTCACATGACTGAGGGTATTTAGGCAGGGGTTTCCAACCAAACGGCAGAACATACCCCATTATTGGTCAGGCAAGTCACATGACTGAGTGTATTTAGGCAAGGGTTTCCCACCAAACGGCAGAACAAGAACTGATACACACCAAACTACAACTACTGCCAAACGAGATCCCGTTCGAACCTAAACCAAATATGCAAGGAGTGACCGAGAACATAGTCAAAGGCAGTGTGGCACCCGAAAGGAACTATCTCCCAGCATCTAACTGGTAAGTTAGATATACCTGTAAACCACTCCAGAGGCTCTCAAGAGTGGTTAAATCAGAAGTTAGAAAAGACAGCCCTAACCAGGGATTCTCGTGGCTAAACCCCTGAGATACAAGTTGTATAACATAGTTGGGACTCTCGACCAGTTATACACTTGTATTACTCCTTCCAAAAACCCCTAGACAACACACGAAGGCCAACCAAGTAGAAGTCTCCATCTGGAGCATCTCACCGCGTCCAACGAGTGGACCAAAATGGGACGAAAAAGAACCAAGATGATGCCATTAGACACACATGCAAAAGCGAATCGACACGTGCATCGAAGACGCCATCTTGGCCCGCCAACAGAAGAGAGAAGAAAAAATATCTAATTTATTATCCTGGAAATAGCGATAATAAAAGATGTCTTAAATATATTCATAACGCGGTCAGACTAATTTATTGGTAACCGGTCAAAAGGTATGTGATCTCAGTATTCTATACATGTGATATTTCTAACCACGGAGTTGCAAGTAACTCCCTTTCTCCATAGTATACATCCGTGTAATATTAAGTGGAGGGTCGCGACAGAATAAACCACCGATAGATGGCAAAGAAACGAATAAACTGAAGATGTGCCACTACTTACTATTATTATGTGGAAATTACACAGTCATCTGCTAATAAACTTCAAACGTCCAATTATGCGAAACAATACAACTACATTTCAAAAGTTTAGAAAGTGAGTGAAAAATTCACTCACTTATGAATAACACCTAATATTTGACTTT